>JAVJIF010014976.1:0-143918 GCA_038442645.1 Agave tequilana
GAAATATACTAAGAGATAGAGGTTACTCCTATTGAGGATAAAATGAGAGAGAATTGTTGATATGATTTGGGCTCCTGGAATGTAGGTAAGTGCGCCAATTAGAAATAGTGATAGGATCGTGGTTAATGTGGCAATAAGGACTAAAGGAAGGCCTAAACAAACTTAGATGGAGGTAATTAAAAATGATATGCTAATACTTTTAAGTTACTTAGTAGATGAACGTTATGAATGGAAAAAAAAGATTCATGTAATTGAGCCCAGATGAAGCTTGGTTGCTGTGCTGTATGACAATTTGATTTGGACTTGAATGTGTCAACTTTGTGAAGATAGTTATCAGAGATGGAATCCATCATTGTCAAAATTAATTTGAATTTGGATGAGATAAACTATTAGAAATAAAAATTTAAGATAGAATTTGTCTAAATTGAGATAATAATATAAGATAGAATTTATCTAAGTTGTTTGAATTTAATGCTTGAAAATTAGATATAAGCCTCAAATTAACGGACCTATCAAATCACAACTACTTCATATTCGCTTACCTTGAATAGCTAAATAAAAAGAAACATGAACGCTGAAAATTGGTGGTCTCGATAATCAAGAGCCAATCAGGTTTCTTTTTCATTCTGACGCACAATACAAAACAATCGAGATTTTTATTTCTTTTCTCCCTCGAGGTTTAGGCTACAGAATGTGGTTTTTTAGTTAGGGTTGATGGGCTTGTGGGACTACAGTGCATCATAATCCTAGAGTGCTGCAGAACGAACATCTTTTCTTGGCTTTTACTTAAGTTCCAAATACACATCTTTATTGTTATGAGAAGTGCATGTTATGAGCCTAAACAATGAACAACGATAGATTCATGTATAACATGTAGGAATCACAAACAAGGCGGGTTAGGTCAAATTTGATTTAACCTGACTCACCGACCCACACCCAAAACCAACCCATTCGTTTAACGTGTCAAGGACCTTGATCTGAATCTGCCCATCAATATGAAGGGTAGTTGACCCTACTTGGGTAACTCATATTGTCTTAAAAAGCAGCCAAGGCCACCTCAGTCGCTAGGCCACTTTGCTTGGGGCCTAAGCACCCCAATTGAGTGCTATTTAAAAAAGATAGGCTTTCCTAGTGCCCTGTTGTCATTGTCAGGGTCTCCCACTGCTGTTGGAGGGCTCCAAGGCGTGCTGTGGTTTTCTATCGTAGTGCCTCGCCTGCCATCGTTAGTCTCCACTGCGAGTGGAGAGAAAGTGATGAAAGAGTTAGAAAATCGAGCCCTCACTATATCAAAGGAGCTGGTTTGGGTTCAAACCCGCTTTTGGATAAGTTAAACCACATTCCTCACTTTTCTATACTAGCAACGGATTTTGTAAAAGTTAAAACACATTCCTCACATTTCTCAACTAGCAAGGCCGGGTAGAGGCAAGGGTGGTGGAAAGAGACTAGAGTAGGCTGCCAGAGCTCTTTGACAACAACGAGAGGCATTATTAATGGCCGCTGAGGACCAGGTAAGCTGTAGGTTCACTTTTTTTAATTTATTAAACAGTTTTCTGCTTAGCCGGCTAGGCATTGGGAGCTTGGTCTGCCCTTGCCTTGCTGAGTGCTACTTAAAGCACTGTAACGTATAACAGACATGCTAGGTTAAGTTTGAGTTGACATTGATTTGACCAGGTTTTTTCTTTCTAAAAAAAATTATGTACAAGTTAGGATCCAAGCGCGCAAAATAGGCAACAAACATTCATTTCAAAAACTAACCTTTGAAGCCTCTGGATTTTTTTTTCTTTCAAATGTTTAACATTGCTTTTACTTGTTGGGCAATTGTTGGGTTATTTGGGTCAAGAACCCAGACCCTATCCTGACATGTTTAACAAACGGTTAATTTGGGTTGTATGATTATGAACCATACCCATGTATCTCATCTAATTCTACATGAGTAATAGCACATCATGAAAAGAGTGAGGAAGCAATGCTACTATACATAGTGCCTGCAATGACAAATCAATCATATGGTGATGTTATTAACAGTTGAGATTTTCAAACTTCTCCCAAGGAATGATTCCATAATTACAAGGTATAGATAATTCATGAAAGGAAAACAATGGGAATCCATTTGGATGATCTGAATTTATACTACCAGATATTGTTGCAATTGAACACTGGTCTTAGCCTACTGGCTTCCAGTGACACTTTCAAGCTCCATTGATATCATCTTACATACAAACATAAGATAACACATTCATATGCACCCACCATATTGCATGGACACGGATGCGATAAAAGCACTATTATAAGCGGATGCGCAAAATCTAAAGAAACCTAGGATATAGATACATTATGGATTCAACAAAAAAATAATGTGTATATTATATATAAAGATTTATAATAAGGCGTGATATAATCCGGAGGTTAATAATAAATTATATGAATGCATTTCAGATAATTCTAAATTCCCAACCATAAGCATAAAAACTAAACACTGTTCGGCCCAAGCTAGCTCAAGACCAGACACATATTGGAGGTGTTATGTATCCACTGACTTTGTGGCACATATCAGCGCAAATGTGTGTCAAACACGGATAAGACAGCCTCCAATGTGTGTCAATGCACCATAATGCACCAGTTTTAGCTACAAATCACTGGAGCAAATCACAAGCAATAAGATGCTTCAATCTTTTTTATTCATATTTTTCAATTTTTTGTTATTTCTACTGGCTTCTATCACATTCGATCATAAATTGGGTTGTGTTGTATTCTGCAAATTTTGAGATTCTGCAAAACTTTCATTTCTAAATGAGTTTGTAATACCTGTGACTATACTAGTTACGGATCATTGTGTTAGATATGGATACATGGAACCAATCCAACTTGGATTCAACTTGCTAGTAATCCAATCTGGATCCAAACTCAAAATCAAACAACTGAGCTATTATCTTGACTAAAGATAAAAGAAAAGCTATTCTGGAAAGAAACCTTACTACCAAAATTTCTGTAATTGAAAATCCAAATCCAAGTGTAAAAGTTAAAGATCTTAAATTTAAACTCATGAAATCCATCATCTATGATAATACCCAGCTTGTGGCAAGTCTTAAGTCAAGAAGTCATCAAATAATACACTGATTGTCATTCTATAAAAATTAAGATTCATAAATACTAGTTTGATTCTTTCTTATCTCCTATTTCATCTTAGAGGTTTTGGACTCAACAAAGAGTCTTCCTGTCTTTCCCTTTTATTCTCTCATACTCTCTCTCTAGCAAGTTTTTTGATGGTAAGAAAAATATAAGGACTAGCCTTATACTTGGTATTTACCCGAGGAAGCAATGAGCTCAACCATTTACCAAATTAGTAAATTACCCATATCTTAACCTAGTTATTATAATAAGACTAAGCACATTAAGATGATAAAATAGTGAACCAAATAGATTAAGCATTATATTTATGATAGGACAATATGGGGTTTCTCATAATTGACAAAATTGCACGTGGGCACTAAAGCAATTCCAATTTATATGAGGTTTCTTGATTAGTCCCTAGTCTACATTAAGTTAATGTTGAGTTAATGGAATAATGGGTTTTACAATGACCAATGGTTTTGATTGCATCCTCAAATTTTCTGAAAGTTTATATGATATATTCTAATTTTGGGCGACGGTGTCTTTTGCTTCAATAGTTAATTTGTGCATACATGTTATCACATGTCCGGTATCCTTGTAGTTTCATAATTTTTCTACACTGTAGTATGGAACCATAGGATCATGTACCTTAAGATATTTTGGCCAGAGCTTGCACAATCATTGAATGAGCTGCTAGAGTAATGTGATGTTCATAGACCTTTGGAGGGGATCTGCAATCAACTTGACTTGGAGTTGAGGTGCCAAAGAAATATGCTTTAATAACTGCACTTGTTAGGTATATGAACAACTTAAAATCACAACATCTACATCTTTGTATCTGACTTTTTTCTATCATATATGTTCATCTAGTGTTATCTTTGTGCCTCTCATTGCATTATGTTCATGCCAATCTTCCCTCGTACAATAACTACGTATAGAGAATCTCTTGTCAACTTAAGTTCATTTGTATATTGATTGGACATCTTGTGAATCATCTCTCTTTCTCCCTGATACATGTGTGCATGTGTGCAGATAACCTTCTCTATTCGATAACTAGTAAAGAATCTCGGGTCCTTGCGTATATCTCAATCTAGATTGGTCATTTTGCAAAAACACGTATTTTATTCTTGTGCATGTGCATGTGTATATGCATATATGCATGCCTGCGCAAAAGAAGATAGAGAAAGGTCAGATGATGAGATGGGATCGTTCAAAATCTATAGTGAGATGAGTTTGTATGTATCTTAATTTGTACAGATTGGCCTAGATGGTGTTGGTCATCCATAAGAATGGTCTTTAATTAATTTATGAGGGGAACAACTATCTTCTTTGTGACTAGAGTGTTATAACACCTTTTGAAAGTTTTAACTTGAATTCAGAGAAAGATATTTGATAATCATATTTTGTTTATGGGTTGAGATTTATCATTAATTGACGTACGTTTATGTTCTGAAATTTTTTATTTGTATTCATTGCAGACGTACTGTAAAGAACATACCCAAGTATGCTCCTGCACAGTTCTATATCGACAATGTACTTCCAAGGATCAAAGAGAAGAAGATTATGGCCCTTAAGCCGTTTGTTGATAGGTTGGGGTAGGTCATGCTTTTGCCTCTTGACTCCTCTATAATAGTATCAAGTAATGTACAAAAATTGCTGCTTTAGGACTTCTTTTCATGTTTTTTTCTGGTCAGTAATCAGACCCATCTTTATGCCAATCATTGTTTAACCTTTGACTTTTCTGTACATTCTCAGGTACGATAATGTTCCTGCTGAAATAAATCGGCTTAGGTGCAGGGTCAATTACCACGCCTTGAAATTTTTACGAGAGATAGAAGAAATGGCTGACCTACTTGCATCAAGAATGAGAAACCGCACTAGCAGCCCAAATCCTTACATGTAACCAACTGTTGACTTTTTTCTTTCAGCTCATCTAGCCAAAATTTATCATTTCTCTATGTAATTCTATATTGCAGCATAAGTACTTGGTTCCTTTCATTTAGGGCACTCCATTTGAGGTTTGAGAAGGGAATGGTAGGTCTTTCCTTCTGTGATTTTGTTGGGACAAGAGTGGAGAAAGCAATGATGGCAGCATATAGGCAGAAGGAATGGCCTAGGCGGTACAAGGTGGTTAAAAAAGTCTAAAGTTCTTAGGCATGTGGCTTCATTTAGAAATAACATATTGTATGGTTGATATGCTGCTTGTTGCAATGTGTTGGATGCAGAATGGATCTCATCTTTGGCAGCTAGCGCTGCAGAAGAGAAAAGAAGGACGTTGCCCTCTTGAGCCAGGGGAAGTAGCTGTTATCCTAAGGGCGATGGGATATCCTAAAGAAACACAGATATATGTTGCTTCTGGGCAGGTTTATGGTGGACAGAACAGGATGGCTCCTCTTAGAAATATGTTCCCAAATTTGGTAACATCTTTTCTTCTCTTTATAACAGTTGATCAGCATTACTCAATATTATTGTGTTCACACTCTTTATAATGTTATGTATTCTCTGGCTCTTTGTTACACCTTAGCATTCAATAGAATTCTGAATATCAGATCTTTCATCTTTCCCCCTCTTTTCGGACTTTTTCTTATATAGGAGAATATTTGGACGTTTAAACTGCATGATCAGTGGAGATAGGTTTCCTGACTCGCCAACTGATCTTATAGGATATATAGTAAGCTCCTCTCTTGTTCATGGTTTTCACCCATCAGGAATTTGGCACCAATTCAAAGTGTTTGTTGATATCTAGTCATTGAATCAATAAGATAAATACTAGGGGTGGCAGACGGGTCGCGACCTGCCAGACCCGACCTGACCCGAAGTTAGCGGGCTTGGGTTTGGGCTAATCGGGTTTGGGTCGTAATCGGGTCGACCCATCTGACCTGATTATTAAATGGGTCGGGTCGACCCGAACCCGCCAGACCCGCCAGACCCGATTATTCTCTCTCCTCCTCGGCCTCCTCCCCTTGATCTCCTCCTCTGCCGTCCCCGCCTCCTCCCCTTCGCCTAAATCAAATTGTCAAAAATATGCGTAAGACCAATTTTGAACCCGTGGCCTCTAGTGTGTAGAGTTTAGTGTGATGACTAACTATACCACCCAACAATTTGGTAATAAAGTGTAAAGAAATTGTATTTAAAATTTAATAATCGGGTCAAATGGGTCGGGTCGGGTCGACCCGACTAAGAATGGGTCTGGGTCTGGGTTTGAATTTTTGACCCATATAATAATCGGGTCGGGTCGACCCGACCCGATTATTATATGGGTCGAGCAGTAATCGGGTCGGGTCGACCAGACCAGACCCAATTGCCACCCCTAATAAATACATTGACTTTCCAACTGACCTTATAGGATATATAGCAAGCTCCTCTCTTGTTCATGGTTTTCACTTATCTGAAATTTGGCACCAATCCCAAGGGTTTGTTGTCATCGAATTTGGTTGATATTTCCATGGAGATTTGTGTCCCATAGCTGATCCTGTTTTGATGTGCAAATGTTTAGATGATGAATGGCGTAGAAATGGTAATTCTAGATATAAACTAGTTAATTACTGCACCCTTGTCTATGCCAAACATTTTTGTTTAGGGTGCCTTGGAAACCATGGTATGGTACCTACCATGTTATGGTGTTGAAAACTTCCTAATTTATTCACTTGATTGAGAAAATGGTTGAACCTTGGGAAAGATCAATTGGGCTTCAGATTGTTTCAATTTGGATAATATGTACCCTGCATATCTCATTGGAGGTTAATTGTATTTCATATGAGGTTCTAAACACCAATTTGATTACATTGAAATGTTTATCTGCCTCTGGGTTTTTCTATCTAACAGTATTTGATAAATTCTGATGTTTCAAGGGGTGCTTGAAATGATGCAATTTCAAGTAGTTTTTAAGTATATGAAAGGGGCCAGATACATGTTAGGAAAAGAGAGTTAAAAAAGAGACACCGAGGGTTTAAATGTCTTTAAATCCTTCAGAGTAGCGGATATTACTCCTCACCTTGTACAGCAAGCGTAGTGAATAATCAACAATCTCAGCTGCACCCCCACCTACCACCGACACGTGTGCGCATGCACACAGCTGGAATGATCACTGCCTTGCTACAGGGTTGTCATTTCAATTGGGCCTTATCCTGGGACATCATAATGCCACTTGGGCTGATGTCCAAGGGAAAGACATTCTGCCTTATCAAAGTGGGTTAGGCCAAACAGTTGCAAGCAAATTCTAATTCTGCCCCTCTGATAAATCATGAGGAAGCCCTGCTTTGACTAGCATTAAGAAGCATATGGATGAGCATGTCCCACTGATTGAAGTGCTGATTAAGAGGTTTAAAAAAAGCATGTAACATGTGTTGGCAAAGAGACCATGCTGGTCAGACCTATCCCTAGCTGGATCATTTTTGTGCTTCTCCATTGATTTTGTTCCATGATGGAAAAAGAGAGCACTACTAAGTGTGTGGGCACCTACATATCTAAATGAATATGATGTGAAACGGTGTATGCAAGCGAATCAGAAATCAGTGATATGATAAATTTTGTTACGTTTCACCAACTATTACGATTTTGGGTAGGAAAATAATTAAAAAAATAATGCAGGATGATGAATTTAACAAATACGCAATAACAGTGGTACCTTCGAAATCTAAAATTTACTGATGCAACTACTCAGCTACGATGCAAAGCTTGTATAATCAATATTATGATCTGCAAATACAATATAGCAGATGCACACGAACTCACAATATAGTGGCAACAGATTAACTTGATAAAATATTAGAGCGGTTGTCAACCATAAATAAATAGACCGTGTTAAGAAGATTTACCTACTGATGATTACAGAGATATCTCAGACCTGTAGTTGGTACTGATGTGTAGAGCTTTTCGTCACGATCGTAACGGAACCAAGATTGCCTGAAACGGAGTCTGAATGCAAAAGTTACGGCCCACAAATGAAGTAGGGTCGCTAACGGGTCTATTTTTGATAATGGGTCTGGATCCGAATTGAAGTTTGTGTCTTCTTCCTTCTTTGAAGCAACAAGATGATGCTGGAGATGGTGCTAATGGGTAATGTTGCGTCCGTCAGAGGAGGTGGTGGCGTTGGTTTTGTTGGAAGAGATGAGATCAATGGGTTGTTGGAGGTTTTTCTTGGTTCCTTTGGATGGATTGTAGAAGAAGATAAGAAGAACAAAGAGTTAGCGTTTGCTGTTGATGGCTTTTTGTGGAGAGGGAGAAAATAATTGTTGATTTTTTTCTAGGATTTGTTTGCAGGTAAAAGGAATAAGAAGGAGAATTAGATTAAGATTTATTTGAAGGAGGTTATGAAGTAATCCTAAACAATATGAGAGAAGTTAAATCTCACAATAAAATTTATCAAAATTCTTCATTGCTCATTGTTGGTACAATAGGGCCTTTATATAGGCTTTTTAACAATTGAGTCCAACTAAAACTCAAACTCGTAATCTAAATAGAATTACAATCCCAAATTTAGAAACTCAAAATATTAAAATAAAAAAAACTAAAAAACAAAAATAAAAAATGAGAAAAAAAATCTCAAATCCTTCTACGACTTCAACTTGGATTGGGACTTCTTGGATTCATCTCTTCGGCTCTTTCATCTTGAATAGATGTCTGCATCATTCTCCCCAGGTGGGAGAAAACTCGATTTCGTCGAGTTTAGATGGATTAGGTCTGCCATGTTGCACTGGATCAATCCGTTGCAAATCACCTCGATTTAGCTGTGAATCAACAGTCGGTGTTTTTCTTTTACAGCGGTTTAAGTACCTATAAGTTCCCTAGTTTGGTGGTGATAATCTCATCCTCTAAAATTTTATCATCGTCTCGTTGTAATGGGATGAGTATCTGGGAGTGAGGTAAATGAGGGTCTCTCAAAGAATGGCTTAAGGGAAGGCTCAACAATCAAAGGGGGCTGCAATTAAAACTCTTGTAATCCACTAGATCATTAACATTGAAAGTACAACTAATGTTATAATCTCTAAGATGATCTATAACATAAGTATTGCAATTCATTTATTCAAGATCTTGAAAGGCCCAGCACCGCGAACATGCAACATTTTAATAATTCCTGAAGGAAGCTGTTTCAGATAAATTCGAACCATCACATAGTCGCCTACATTAAAATTTTTAAATATTTTTCTACTGTTAGCTCGTACTTCACATTGCTCTATTAATTTTTATCACTGATCTCTTTGTGTAGTTTGTGCACGTGTTTATGTGATGCAAATGTAGGTGCAGACTCGAATGCTTTATAGTGAGATGTGTCAGTAGTAAGGGAGGTAGTGATTTGCGGACATGATATACATGATTAGTGGGCGATAGAGAAGAAACAGTAGCAATGAGATGTGGAGTTGGTAGCAAAGCCAAAGTGGACGTTTGCTGGGGCCGTCCAGTCGGGTCTTAAGTGTAGTAGCTTAATCTGCTTACCCTCGTGCTCAAATTGACACACGTTGGATCGACTGTAAATGGTGACATTTTTGTCAAACAACCATGTTCTACCTAATATAATTTGACCCACATCATGGTGATTATATCACACCAAATCTTTTCTTTATAATGATTGAAACTGAGTGGAACAAGACATCGCTGTTTGACCTCAAGTGTTGTGGAGTCAATTTAAGACACTTTGAATGCGTGGAAGTGAGGTATAATCTCTAACCTAAGATTTTCATAAAGCCTGGACCATATTGCATGGATACAACTTTCACTGTCCACAATCACCTTACAACTCTTGTCTCCAATCTTGGTGAACGTGTGAAAGGTCGCAGTTCTTCTTCAATCGTTCTTTTCTGCTGGTGGAGAGGGAACACATTTGATGACAGACAAATAGGTAGACGGTGTTGGCCTAATGCAGTTGAGACCAACATCATCGCTTGATGATTCGTCGTCAGTTTCAACATCTGGGTAATAGGTATACTCATCAGAATCTGACTCAGTGCTTCAGTGGGTGTTCCATCTATTATGGTGATTTTGACAAGACTGGGCCAACTGACGGTTAAATGTCCATAACCTTGGCATTTATAGCACTTGGTTGTGGAACTAACTCTGGAGGAATCCGGGCCCTTATTTCTGTTGTCTCGCTCAAGACTCTTACCCTTGATGTCATCCCTATGTGAAGGGGTTTGGGTACTAGACCTATGGGTTGGGAAGGTGGAGAAGGTTTAGGCACTGAAGTCCTATAATCGTAACTCTTTGAAGTGTTACTGGTCCTAGCGGAATCTAAATTTTGGACTAAGGCATACACTGCCTCTAACTCGTTAACTCCTCTAGCTAACAGTTCAGTTTGTAGGTCATCTTTAAGGCCGACTCTGAATCTAGAAAGAATTTAAGTTTCACCTTCTTTATGGAGGGTACTGCATCTGATGAGCAATTCATCAAATTTCTCGACATACTCCTTTGCAGATTTGTTACCCTGAGTGTGTTGGTGCCATTTGTTCATGAGACGAGCACTAAACGATGGTGGTACATACTTTGTTTCTAACTCTTCTTTCATCCTATCCCATGTGTCAATTGGTGGTCGACCTTGGGATGCACGTCTGTTTTCTAGGTTGGTCAAATACTGACTAGCTTGGCCAGACAGTTTCATTGCAGCGTACTTAACTTTCCTAGACTTAGTGAGTTCGTACCATGTGAAGTATCTATCTAGTTGGGGTGTCCAGTTTATGAAAAGTTGTGTGTCGTGACGTCCCTCAAAGTTGGAAATATCGATCTTGATGCTTTTCAGATATTGAGCATCGGGATTGAATGTGTTCTCGGTGTTATGTCGGTTGTTTTTCGGTGGAGTTTGATTACGCGTGGACTCCACTTTGGTCAACCTTTCATCGAATGTCTTAAGGGTATCTAACTTGGTATTTATTTCGGCAAACATGGCAGTAATCTGTTGGGGATCCATTGGGGTGGTTTGAGATTCGCTAGACTCTTCTAGCAGATATGAGTCACACTACGGGTGGGCATGCACTATGCAAAACTTAAAATAAGGAAGAGATGCAAATCTAGACTAGGTGATTTTTTGAATGCAAGAAAACAGTAAAAATTCCTAGCAAATGCCTAAGTGATACAAATCCTACCTTAACTGTGCTCTGATACCAAATTGATGTGAAACAGTATTTGCAAGCGAATCGAAAATCAGTGATATGATAAGTTTTGCTACGTTTCACCATCTATTACGATCTTGGGCAGGAAAATAATTAAAACAAATAATGCAGGATGATGGATTTAATAAAATGCGCAATAACAGTGGTACCTTCGAAATCTAAAATATACTGATGTAGCTACTTAGCTACGATGGCAAAGCTTGTATAATCAATATTATGATCAACAACTATAAAGTAGCAGATGCACACGAACTCACAATATAGTGGCAGCAACTTAATAAAATATTAGAGGCGGTTGTCAACTCACAAATAAATAGACCATGTTAAGAAGATTTATCTCCTGACGATTACAGAGATATCTCGGACCTGTAGTTAGTACCGATGCGTAGAGCTCTTCGTCACGATCGTAACGGAACCAAGATCGCCTGAAACGAAGCCCGGATGCGAAAGTTGCGGCCCAAAACGAAGTAGGGTCGCTAACGGGTCTGTTTTTTGATAATGGGTCTGGATCTGAATTGAAGCTTGTGTCTTCTTCTTTGAAGCAACATGATGATGCTGGAGATGGTGCTGATGGGTGATGTTGCGTCCGTCGGAGGAGGTGGTGGCCTTGGTTTTGTTGGAGGAGATGAGTTTAGTGGGTTGTTGGATGTTTTCTTGGGTTCCTTTGGATGGATTGTGGAAGAAGACAAGAAGAACAAAGAGTTGGCGTTTGCTATTGATGGCTTTTTGTGGAGAGGGAGAAAATAATTGTTGGTTTTTTTTTTCTAGGACTTGTTTGCAGGTGAAAGGAATAAGGAGAAATTAGATTAAGGTTTATTTGAAGGAGGTTATGAAGTAATCCTAAACAATATGAGAGAAGTTAAATCTCACAATAAAATTTATTAAAATTCTTCATTGCTCATTGTTAGTACAATAGGGCCTTTATATAGGCTTTTAAAAAATTGAGTCTAACTCAAACTCGTAATCTAAATAGAATTACAATTTTAAAATTTAGAAACTCAAAATAAAAAACTAAAAAAACAAAATAAAGAAAGAAAAAAATCTCAAATCCTTCTACAATTTTAACTTGGACTGAGACTAATTGGATTCATCTCTTCGGCTCTTTCATCTTGAATAGCTGTTTGCATCAGAATATGCTCTGGAATCTTGAGCGCGAAGGAAATCTAGAGGTTTTGATGCTGTATTACCCCTTTTAAGCATTCTTTGGCATGAGTGGATTCTAGTCCAATAGTATTTTATCTTAGCCGGTTGTATATTTATTGATCTTGAAATAATGTGTGTGAGGTGTTTCACATGTACTAGTCCATCAAAATGAGATGTTCCCCAGCTCCATTGTTTGAGATAATTTGCAAAATTCATATACAAAGTTCATATGCAAAATTCTTGTGCTCCTGTGTCAACTTGTTGATGACAATATGTCCTAACTTATATTTAATGTATTTTGTACAAAAATACAACCTAATTCATGCCAACGATCTAAACTTTTCAAATGTATTTTAATGCAACCACAAGTCATCAGAAGTAATTAGATGTTTGTTTATGTTGGATTTCTAGTTTATGTCAGTTGTTTTAAATGACGAACTTGTGAGACACAAATCGGGCTTAAAACTGCTTAAGCTTGCATCATATTTGAGTTTCTATCTGTGATGGTGATTTTTCATCAAAGTGATTGGATGATCGATCCTCACACAAGCGAAAGATGATTGGGACAGGGTAGTGCACGTTAACAAATCACAACAAAAAGAGAGACAAGATTTTACGTGAAAACACTTAACTGGGAAAAATCACGGGGAGTGGGAAGAGCTTCACTATAATTCTCAACTTACAAGGATTATAGGAATCTGAAAGATGAGTGTTTATTAGGGGCTTTTGGATCGAATCGAATCCCTTTCTTCGTTGGAGGACGAAATATACTTATACTCGACCAAACAGATGGTGCGGGTGATATCTTCGTAACTGCACGTTTCGCACGTGTCGACATTTGTAACGGTCACGATCAGTGGTGCTGGCTTGTTAGGATTGCATGCATGGAAATCCGTCACTTTTCATAACTGCCCGCGCTGAGTGGCGTCACATGTCATGAACGTGGAGGAAAATTTGGTGGTGTAATTATCATTGTAGATCGAGGGTGAAGTGTTGCGGGACCTGCTTGGTTTAAAGCTGGAGTCTTCGAGCGAAGTAGGCCTCGGAAGAGGGCCTGGAGGGGGTCAGGAATAGCATGGACTTCGGAGGATAGCTCCGATGTGCCTCAAAGAGTTGAAAAGTGAGAGATATGTGTCGTCATCTTGGATGGGGACAGAATTTGACCACTACATATGCCCCCCGCTCTTTCGCTTGTTGAGACTGCGGACGGGAAGTTGGAAGAGCGGAGTTGATGGGAGACATTTTAATGCCTTTGATGTTCGTGAGAAGACGAGGATCTGGATCATAAATGCGGATCTTCAGGATTTAAATGCAGGTTGTATAACTAGCTGCCAGCTTTCGCATCGGTCAGCTAGATTTTCCTAGGGTCGGATCCTGTGCCTCTTCAAATTCAGGAGACATAATGACTGGGAGGTAGGGCTTCGTGTTTTAGTGGTGACGGTTGATCTTGTGCTGATTCGGTTGACCGAAAATCTTGGTACATGGATCGGCTTTTCGGGAATTAGGAATTTGAATTAGACACGGTTCAACTTCTCTTTCATCTATAAATAGAGCGAAACCCTTGAATGGAGATCACTTCTGATATCTTCTAAAGAAATCCTTGCTTTAAAATCCTCTGCTTTGCTGGGTCATGTCTTTTTTTCTTCATAGGAAGGAAAGGGAGAGGATGAAGTGGAGGAGATGGTGGTCGGGCTCTTGCCATGCGGGACATAATTCAAAGTCGCGATCTTGGTGGCCTACTCGGCGGCTACTGAGACGGATCGGTCTGGCCTACTCGGCGACTACTGAGACGGATCGGTCGCGACGTCTCGGATTGGTTTCGGGCGATACGCGCAAAATGCTACATAGAAAGCTCAAAAATTTCTGAAAAAATTACGACAAATCTTGAAAAAATGTAGACATCAATATTCATGTATCAAATGTCCGAAACATATCACCTAGCACATTAAACATAAAGCTAAAACATAAATACACGCGCTGTCAGTAAAAACATATAAAAATGCATGATATTATAGTAAATTGCACAGAATACATTTATAAATACCTGTTAATGTCATCATTTTCACATTGAATTGTGGTGAGACACAAAATCATCATTATCATATCCCCACGAGATGTATAGAAATCAAGTATATAATTTTTTTAAGGATGATAGTATGTTTGTTGATGAGATCCGGTAGGCTAAGATGATTGGCTAGAAGATCTAGCAGTAGAGTAATATGGCTGTGGGGGTTGTGCAATATCAGCTCTACGATGATAATGCCCAAAATCTCGATATTCAGTTCTGCTAGTAGAATATTTACCAGCATTAGAATAATCAGTGCTAGAATATTCACTATGATCATTATGTCTCTGTCGAGCAAGGTCATAATATCCACCAATATCAATACTTGTAGATATCTCAAGTTGTGGTATGTGGTCATAGTCATATCCCACACCATAATGTTGGCCTAATGTCAAACCCAACCCCTGTAAATGACCTTCAAGAATATGATAACCTTACGAGTGGTTACCATGTTCACTTGAATAATCATCGCTAGAATTCAAATCAACCAACCGATCCAAATGCCTACGTTGTTGCGAAATTCCTGACTGGCCTCTATAATCTATATCTTGTGTGACAATAATTTGAATCCCATGACATGCACCACGTCGTTGGCTTCCACTAACGACACAAGTCATTTGATCATTATTGCCATTATCACCATAACTACCATCACCATCATCATCACTGCCATCATCGTCGTTCTCATTACCACATTCAACTCTATCACCATCGTCGTCATCACCGCCATCACTGCCACTTTCGTCACTATGACGAATACCTTCATCCAACCAACCTAAGTCACCTGGTGGTAATATCGGTACTCTCTCTCGAATCCAGCCATCTAATATATCATCATTGAAAATATTGTTCAGATTAATTGGGTTGTAATAATCATTAGTGTTGCATTGACATGTCAGGTTTCTTGCTCGCAGCCACATATTGTAATGCACAAACACTAGTTTATGCAACTTTTTCATTGCCAATCAGTTGCGCAGTTTTGTATAAATCAACGATCACGTGCTCCAATTTCTTTCACAACCCGATGAACATGTTTAGTTTAAAACTTTGATGTAAATTTTCTGCAGATTGAAAGCTTCTTCGCCATACTTAATCTACCAATCAGCTGGAAGAAATTGTTGCACTGCTCTTCTACTCAGTGAGCTTCCAAATTCTCCAACTCCATTCACAAATAATTTTTCTGTGAGAATCCACATCATAAGTGTTAATATTTGCATATGCTAACATTATGTCACTAGAAGAAATAAATTATTAGATAGCTTACCTAATTAATGGATCTTGCTTGTTTATTCAAATCTGGCTCCAATCTTTTAATGATCCTCTTGAATTAAGTTCTCACATCTGGATGTATAGAAAAGTTTTTTAAACATTGAGTGCTGATTTAAAAAATATGCTGCAATAATGTAAACACATGATAGATATAATAATAGACAGATCGGGGTAAGAGAGAGTGAGATAGAGAGAAACTGTGAGACAGAGAGGGGGAGGAACATAGAGCGGGAGAGAGGGAGCGAGGGAGAGAGAAACAGAGGCAGGGAGATCAGGGTAAGAAAGAGAGACAAAGAGAAAGATTGTGAGACAGAGAGAGACTGGGAGAGGGAGAGAGACAAAGTGCGGGACAGCGAGGGAGGGAAAGAGATACCTGGGGCTGGATCTGGATCGGGGCGGTCTCGAGTCTGCGGGTCTCGTCGGCGGCTATGGGCAGTCTCATCGGCGGCAATCTCGGGTCCAGATCTGGTCTGGGCGAGATCTGGTAAGTTTAATTTTTTCCCTTTCCCTTTTCCCCTTTATAACCCATCGTTCACGGGTTTACAGCTGAAAGTTGACCGACTCAGAGGTGACTTAGCTTGACTCAGTCGAATCGACTGCTTCAAACCGAGTTGTTTCACGACTCGGTCGATTCGGCCGAGTCATGCCCGAGTCAGTTAATTTCCACCACAAAGATCAACTCGCGTCTCGTTATCGCATCGGCGGCGGCCGTTCCGGAGATGACTCGGCCAAGTCAAGAGCGACTCGGCCGAGACTTTGAACCGTGATACGGGAGTCTGGTTGGTGCGATATATTAGTTGTCATGGCGAACCTGTTACGATAAATTAAGTGTCGTGACAGGTGTCGCCATCAGGGGTGACATGTGGGAGTTCGGCTCCGACCAGAAGTGGTGCTTGTCTCGGGCAGCTCTGGGTTGCTAGTACGATTTCACAGCTATCTAGTCATGTCTTGCAGGTTTAGTCTGCTCGAACGCCGGTGCCTCGCTCATGGGGATTCCTTCTGTGCGACGCGGACTAGAAAGAGATAATAGTGTGTTTTCGTCGTGGCTCCGTCGATGAATCACTATCTCTTTCAGAGCCAAACCTCTTCTTCGGCGTACAAGAACATGGTGTGATATCAGTGTTTTAAATATCGGATATCGGCGATATACCGGTCGGCAAAATTATATCTCGGATACCGGATACCGGGTGATATATCGCGATATGGTACTAAATACCAGTTGATATATCAAATAGTCAATACACATAAGACACTATTAAAAGAAATAAGTTATTATCCAAATATTATATAAAAATATCATTGAAATACCACAATGAACATACAACAAAATAAAATGATCTCAAGCAAAAAAAATAATAATTATCCAAATAAGTAACTGTATCGGCCGATATATCAGATATTTCATCTCGGATATCGGCCGATATATCGGCCACGTGGCGATATATCGGCCCATATCGGTCCAAAACGATATCCGATAAATTTTTGCACTTATCGTATCGTTTTGGATAAAATACCGGTATCTCGGCCGATATACCGTATATCGGCCGATATTTAAAACAATGTGTGATATCATCACTGTCTTGTGTGTCTTGGAGTTTCGTCTTGGTTGGACATTGCTGCCTCGCGTCTTACTAGAGTCCGTCTCGAGCTCGGGGCCTTGCCATAGCTTTGGAGGGCTTCTTGAGGCTCTTTGATGTTTTTTGAGATGCGCAGAGGACGGTTTCGGTTTGGCTTTTTTGAAGGCGTGTTCTAGGTGGAGATGAGATCTTCATCTGGAGGATCTCTTATTTATATGAAGGAACCTCCCGGAGCTTCTTCAGGGATCTTTTGGGCACTGGTGTAACAATGAGGCCGTGCTATCTGACGGATGTTCTCCAGAGGATATGCTTTCAGAGTTTGGAGGTGTGGCTGGACGTAGCGGCAGATCGGGATCATCTGTATTTCTTTTCACAAAATGTAAACACCGAAGTGCAATGGAACTTTGTATTACCCTTATTAGATGTAATCAAGTATGTATTTGAAGGAATATATTCGGAATGAAAGGATTTTTTGGAATAAAACACATTGTATTGCCTTAGAATAGAAATGATTGTTTAAATCTTGCACAACTTGCTTTACCATTGGCTTTTCAGATATGATCAAGCCTTTTCAGAGTGTTAATCTCAATCATTGGTGTGGTTGGTCTATTCTGGGAGTGATTTGGTAAGCTTGCAGTGTTATTTTCGAATAGGAGTAGTCCCATCAGCAGTACCTGCAATCTTCTGACCTCTGAGTGGAGGAAATCCCAGTAGTTTAGTTGGATTCACAGATGCTTCCGAGCGGGGGTTTGACCCATCAATGGAGCAATGAACTTGGGACTTTGAGAGGAGGAATCCCTGCAGCAGAGTAGGAGCTCCGGTGGGGGTAAGACTCAAAACGGAGGGAGCTCGTAGGTTGACGTTCATGTTTCGCGCCCGGTAGAGGGAAACTATCGGGGGGTACAAATGTCATTGGGTGAGGGGAGAAGGATGATGCGCACACAAGCATGCAATGGAACAGCTTAAATTAAATGTTAAGACACAATATAAAAATAAGAAAAGCTAATATAAACTTGACAGAAATTAAACAGATTGGCCTAATAAGACCATGTGTACTCAGATTTTAATACACGAAACTAGTACGTCGAGGAGATAATCCAGATCAGAAAACCCTCATGTATATACCATATGTCATATGCAGTTATGAGTTAAACATGCATGATCTATGTTATCCCGAGATGAGCAATATATTCAAACATACGCAAATGTTGTGTTCGGATAATATCTGGGTGACTGTACCTTCCCGAAACGCTTAATTCTCTAGCCTCTAATCACAGGAAATTAGTACGTCGAAGGGATAATCCAAAGAAGGAAACCCTCATGTATATACTATATGTTTCGTGTAGTTATAAGCTCTGCGGAATGTTTACCTACAAAAAGGGGCCTGAAGTGGGAATGTGACTTAGCGATAGATTGGATGCGTCTACTCCGAGCAGGGTAAGACCCACAATAGAGTGACGATCCAGAGCCTTCGAGTGGGAGGAATTCCATCAGCGGAGTTGAGCCTCCGAGTGGGGGGAATTCTAGCAGCAGAGTTGGGTTCACAGTTGCTTCCTTGTGGGGTTTTGCCCCATCTGCGGAGTTGTGAACTTGGCAAGGACCTGAAGTGGGGGTGCGTCCCATCGACAGATTGGTTGCGTTTACTTCGAGCGGAAGTGGAACCCACAACACAGTGACGATCCGGCTTGGAGAATTCATCCGCCCGTAGGCCGGTGTTCCGTGTTTCGTGTCCGTTAGAGGGAAACTATCTAGGGTACATTTGCTTGTAAGATGAAGGGAGCTTGTAGGCTGACGTTTGTGTTTCACGCCTGGTAGAGGAAAGCTACCGTGGGTATATTCGTCTATGGATCCACCTGTAGGTTCGGATATGGGGAGTCCGTAGTTCGGTGTTTGTGTTTCGTGCCCGGTAGAGGGAAAGTATCAGGGATACATTCGCCTGCAGGATAAGGAAAGCCCGTAGGCTGTTGCTTGCGTTGCTGTCCCCGAGCAGGGGTGGAACCCACACAATAGAGCGTACAAGCCTTGCCCTCCGAGTGGGGGAGAAACCCCAGCAACGAGTAGGTTGTAAATGGTTAGGAGCAAAAAACTAAAAGGGAAATGAAGGTACATGGGAAGCCATGGATAGTGGTACTGCCCTGTTTAGAGAGGTAAGATCGGATCACTCGATTGCTTTATATTGGGTGATCACGTGTTGTGGTTGGAGAGGAAGAGCACTTGGCTAGCCGGATTCGGAGATTGCGTCATGTGTGAGGACATACTCCTTGAGAAAGCCTAGCGGATGAGCTCTTCCATGTACCTTCAGAGGCTCTGGCGATGGATAGTCTTGTGCCCTTTACCATCGTGGTAAGAGCAGTACTCTTATGTTCTGGGATGTAAGAATTTGTACTGGATGGGTCTCGGATGTCTGTCCTAGGGTTGATCCTTCATGGTGTTGAAGACTTTGTTGATGGGGAGCCTGAGCAGAGTGAATTGATCTATCGGCTTGTAGCCTCAGAGCGGGTTCGGTGAGAGGATCAAGAGCGGGCTCGGTAAGAGGATCGGGAGCGCTTGTCTATTGTAGGCAGGTTGCCCCCGGGTCCGATCTTAGGCATGGGCGGAGGCTTCGGGCGGAGGCTTCGACTTTCCTCCGTTGTCGCCAGGCTTCGCGAAGTGGTTGGAGAAAGTCTTCATTGCCTACTTTAGCTAGATGTAGGGCTGAGCTCGGGACAGAATCTCGCTCATGCAAGTGACATTGAGTTTCAGGAGATGTTTGTACAAGGGGTGAGACTTACAAATCGCTGATGAATGCGAGTGCAGAGACGTCCTTACCGCAGTTGGAGATCTTGGCTAATTGGATCTGGAAGTAGCCATTGTAAGATTTGAGGTTGTCGCTCTCATCTTGACGGTGGGAAGATGGTGGTTGTTCCTCTTAGTCTCCCGGCGAGATGCTTACTAGGTGAAGAACGCTTTGGACACCTCAAAGTTGTGGAGAGATTGTGGAGGCAGGGAGTAGAACAATCTGAAGTCACACCTTTCAGGTTGGAAGGGAAGGTGAGGCACATGATCAGATTGTTGTGGGAGTAGATCACCATTTTGTCCCGAAAATGCCTTATGTGTTGAACTGGGTCACCCATTCCGGAGTAGTAGTCAAAGGTTGGAGTCGAGAATTTCTTCAGAAACTCGCATTCCAGGATCTCCTTGGAGAGAGGAGAGTCGGAGACTTTGGCAGTTGAAAGCATTGATCGACAATCGAACTGCAACTTATCCTCCTTGATCCGTCTTTGGATCACCTTGTCGAGGCTTGGAAGTCGGGAGATTCTCCTTTTCCAGGCTTGCTTTTGGATTGCGTTGGCGTCGGGGTGTTCTGGAGGGCAGCTTACTGAGGTGCCCTAATACCTCCTATTCGCGGATGGCATTCTCACGATCGAGAGCCGCCTGCTTCCGATCACGATCTGATTGGACTAGTTGCTCTTTCATCTGCTCTTTCAGGTCGGCGATCATCTGAATGAGCTGGTCTTCATGCTGCTGCGGTGATTGGACACTGGCGGCTGCCCCTGAGGCGAGGAACCAGTGTGCTCGGTGGTACACGGCTGATTGTCGGCAGGTGAGGGGACTGTGCCCCCAGTGGTGCTTATGGTCTTGCCTTTAGATGAGACGCCTTTGAGAGTGATGGTTAGCTTTATTGGGGCCATCAGCGCTGTGAAAGATGCTTTTTGAGGACGGTTTTGTGATTTTTGGGAGGGATATCTTGAGTGTAGAGACTCAGATCTCAATGAAAGCACCATTTAGTAGTGATGATTTTTCGCCACAAGTGATTGGATAGTAGATCCTCACCACAAGCGAAAGATAATTAGGATGGGGTAGTGTACGGTAACAAAGCGCAACACAAAAAGAGAGACTCATATTTTTACATGAAAACTCTTAACTGGGAAAAACCACGGGGAGGGGGACGAGCTTCACTAAAATTCTCAGTTTACAAGGATTATATGAATATGGAAGATGAGTGTTTATCAAGGGTTTTTAGGATCGAATCGAATTGAATCTCCTTCGTTGGAGGACGAACTTTACTTATACTTGACTGAACAAGTGGTGTGGGTGAGATCTTTATAACTGCACAATTCACACTGTCGACTTGTTGTAACGGCCGCGATCAGTGGTGCTGGCTTGTTGGGATTGCATGCAGGAAAAATCTGCCACTGTTCATAACTGCCCGCACTGAGTGACGTCACATGTTATGAACGTGGAGGAAAATTTGGTAGCGTAACTGTTGGCGGAGATCGAGGGTGAACTGTTGCTGGACCCGTGTTCAGAGCTGGAGTCTTCGGAGCAGAGTAAGCCTCAGAGCGGATAGGACCCGGAGAGGGTCGGGAATAGCATGGACTTCGGAGAAGAGCTCTGATGTGTCTCGAAAGAGTTGGAAGATGAGGTACGTGTGTCATCATTTTGGATGGGGTCAGAATTTGACCACTACACTATCAAACACTAACTGATGGAAGCCCTAAGACAATCTTTTATGTGGAAATCATGCACTATCATCATGTTATTTAGTTTCACTAGATTGCGGCATATTCATTTATGACTATAAATGATACCTGTGATATAAAACACGACCTTTGATTTGTTTTCTTATTTGTTGGCTATATTTTCTCTCGCTTTCACCGATCTCCTGTTGCCACTGCATTCAGTTCTTTGACTTCTATTGCTTTTGCCGTTCTCTTGTTGTCACGATATTCAGTCTTTTAATCCGCCATGTTTCACTGACGATTCCAGGTTACTAAAGAGGAGCTGGCGGGCAAAGAGGAGCTGGATCATTTCAGAAAGCATGTCACAAGTTTGGCGGCCCTGGATTTCTTGGTGTGCATGAAGTCTGATGTGTTTGTTATGACCCATGGCGGCAATTTCGCCAAGCTGATAATAGGGGCTCGTAGGTACATGGGTCACCGGCTTAAATCTATAAAGCCGGACAAGGGGCTCATGTCAAAATCCTTTGGGGACCCTTACATGGGATGGGCATCCTTCGTCGAGGATGTCATTATTACCCACCAAACCCGAACCGGTCTGCCTGAGGAGACCTTCCCGAACTATGACCTCTGGGAGAATCCTCTCACGCCGTGCATGTGTAGAGCATGATCTGCCTACCTCTGTACATTTTAGTCTCCTTGTAGATTAGTTTTCCCTTGCATTCTCCACTTAATTTTCCTGTTCTCAGTCATTTTGGGCATTTTTCTTGTGTTGTTTCTAATTTCAGATTACTGAGAGTTTTTGTTGTAATCTAATACGTAGAAGTGAACGATGAGAGCATTTTGTGTCCAGCCACTTGTAATGTTGGAAATTTGATTGTTAATTGGCTGTATATTTAATTTGTTTGCCACAGGGAAAGAGTAGGTTTTCTTTGGTTCAACACCATAGAAGCACTTTCCCTATTAAATCCAGATTAGATTTATTGTCCGTCTTTTATTTATTTTATTTTATTTTCGGGTCATTGCATCTCTACTTCTGAACGGTCAAAGCTACTTCTCTTTTGGTGTGGTGGTGGTGGTGGTGGTGGTGGTGGTGTGTGTGTGTGTGTGTGTGTGTGTGGGTGGGGGGGGGGGGGGGGGGGGGGGGGGGGGGGGGGGGGGGGGGTGGAGATGGGGTGTTGGGTTTGGTTGTTGTTGTAGAAGTTGTTTTCTTTCTTCCATATTAATCAAAATTGAAGCTTCTTAAATTTACATATAATTATCCTGTTCCAGAACATTATTTATGGTCTATTAATGGAGTCTATTTGTCTCTAAGCGGTTAGTAGGGTTTTATGTATTTTTCTATGTTACTGGGACGGGTGTACTTCATGTATTTTTATGATTTGCTCAGCAGATTTTCCACATGAGCATTGTTTTTCACAGGCGTGTTTGGTTGCAAGGAAGTGGGTGGAAGTAAGGAAACGGGGAAATAAAATTGCTCACTTCTCTATCTATCTAAACACAGGAAAAAGATAAGGAGAAAATCTCTTTTCCTTCTCTCTTTTCTTTTTTACACGGTCACTTCATCACTTTTAGGCTGTTACAGTTAATTTTGTGGTGATGTAAATCTCATTTGTAATAAGATAACTCAAAACAGTTAATTTTGTGATCATGTAAATCTTACTTGCATTCTAATTACATTCTAATTATTATTTTTCTTAATTTTTATTTTAATATTATTTTGCGATCAACTTTGTGGTCAACTTTTTCACGGAAAAGACATATTCAAACTACATTTCCCAACACATCCAAACACCGGAAGACTCGCTAACCAATTTTTAAGTTCAAAAAGGAACTATTACTACTTCCTCAGTTCCTCACTTCCACCGCTAACCAAACAGCCTAGTGAATTCTGGATCTCAAATTTGTCGTCGTCGTCGTCCGTATGACAACAATAACGAGCCACAAAGATTTGAGGTTGGGTCTATTGGGGTCCTCGTCACACTCTTGGCAGTAATAGGAAGATTGCCCTCGGTTTGCTTCCTCGTTTTGTTACCAATTTCTTCTTGAATTCAAAGATTTTGTTTTATTTTCTAGTTATGGTAACCGATATGGGATATGGATGCACCGATATGTACTATTGTATTTAGAACTGATTCTGGGGCCGTTCTGTCTAGCTCATTGGTAAAAGAGGTGAGTAAGGGTACAATCAGATGGGTCAGCTTGAAAGTGAGGCTATGAAATAGTTCAACAACGGTTTTTTTTTTTTTTTTTGGTTTGACCGCATTGCTGAGATATAATCTGATAGAATTGTGTCGAGGTCGTATTATTCACACTCAAATACAATTTTACGATATTCAAATACAAGATTCACTCAGTTGAAGTTGATCTACATTATTTCAAGTAAGTAAAAACAAAAAAAAAAATTTCATGTTTTTTTTTTTTTAATACTTTTTATCCAGCCATCAGGTAGGCATAAAATGGACGGCGAAAAATAATATATTGCTTAGATCTATGTTTTTAGACATACATATTCTCGATTCGATCATTTTATCATGATCTAAACACTTAAAAGCCCTCACACATCATTTTTTTTAGATTTTATATATTTTATACGATTAAACTAACCAACTCACTATTTCGGCCGTCCATGTTGCTTCTATATTTTATTGATATGGTCTAAGTATTAGTGAGCTTGGTTTTAAATAATAATGTATATTTTTTTCTTTATGAGAGTTTGTAGGTTCAAAATGAGTAAGCGAGTTGTCAATCAGTTGCTTTTATAAATAAGTATTTAGTTGTTCGTAACGAGACTTCTCAGAACGTACTTTTTTTTAGACAATTGACATGTGTGAAGGACAGAAACTTTTTACGCGGGTGGGAATGAACGACAAATTAGGGAACATATGAGACAAAACTGAAAAGGATTTTTAGGATATAAGTCTCTCACAAATTTCTTGTTTAGATATATTCATACTTGTTATAAGTTGTTTATTATCTATTTTCTCCAAATTCAAATATGATGAGATTTGTCAAGCCTATGGTCCTAAAAACTCAATTGAAAATTGCTTTGAGTGGCATCTTCCAATTTTCATTGGGCTATTTTTCAAAAAAAAAAAATTTTCAATTTTAAAAAAATAATTTAAAAAATTGACCCCTCTCTCGAAAGTATTTCTGAAAACCGACTTCTAACGCGTCACGTCAGCGGTGGGGTGTTCCGCCCCGCCAGTGTGGCGGCCGCCTTGGCAGAGGCGATTTTTCCTTCGTCCGGGGTTGGTAATTCCAGAAGAAGATATTATATATATATATTTTTGCTCTTATGTTCTTTGTTCAGGGATTCGACAAAGATTATTTTTTTTTATTTTGGGTTTGTCCAGAATTGACAACCCAGACAAAGCATACTTGAGCTTTTTTGTGCAAGTGATCTTTGTCTGAGGTCAACAACCTCAGACAAAGACTTTTTGTAGTGAATGGTGTACATCGGATGTATCTATTAGTCATACTGTAGTAAAATTATAGAAATCTAATATATTTTTTTTATTTGAAAAGTGCAAAAGGTTCACGAAATAGACGATGGATTCTTGTAAACAACTCAATTCCATCGTAACAGTCACCAAAGATTTGCATCGAATATTTATATAGTAGAGCAGCCATATACTGCTTGTTATGTTACTTCTCTTCTGTAGTGAATGGTGTACATCGGATGTATCCATTTTCTTTTTTACCCTATTAAGACCCATTATTTTTCACACACATACTGTGTGTATAAATAATATAACATGATATATTGAGGCTTATATCTAGATTCTACAGATCCTTGATGGCCCGTACTTTGTAGCCTCCTTCCTTTCTCTTCTCCACCGAGTAGGGCGCATATGTACCCAAAAACTTGTCCCAGAAAAGAAAGTAAAGCTGCGAGAAGTTGGCCTGAAAACCACCGAGCTGGTGGTGAGTCGCATGGAATGCAGAGTTGCTGCCAAATAACAACTGAAAGGGACTCCAGGGGAGGAACAGCCCGCTATGCAGGTCAACTCCCCGGATGATCGATAACGAGAAGAAGTAAATGCTCGTGCGGGCAGTCATGCCGGTGATGAGCCTGGACAGCAGGCCGCCGACGATGTCAGTAAGAAATTGGTCGATTCCGTTGCTGTAAATACTGCTCATAGGGTAGGGTGCTATTAGGCCGTGGTGGACGGAATGGAACTTGTACAAGAACTTGTTTGTGTGCATCCATCGGTGCGCGAAGTACTGCCACGAGTCGAAGATAACCATGGCCACGAGGAATTGCCATGCCGAAACGATGAGGGGAGGTTGTGACGTTGGTCTCCCTTTAGCGTCACTTCTAGTAACCTGCATATGGAACCCACTTTTGTTATTGCTTTTATATTTATATGCACACATGTATGAATATATGTACTGATGAAGATGATAGTTACCGTCAATACAAGAGACACGAGAGCGATCTGAATCGTATTGTTAAAAAGGGCGCCTCTGGTTACAGTCCATCTGGAGACGGTGTTCTTGGCTACGTCCTCCTCTATGTGCAGGTGAGAATCCGGGAGTAAATAAGCCAACAGCTCATATACCCCCACGGATACCCAGAACACTACGATCGGCACAACGGCGGCCAACGCCTCGTCCGATAACTCATAACCCATTCAAGCTGAAGGCTTTCTGTTTTCTTTCTCCCCCTCCCTTTTCACCTCTTTTCTCGGTATTTTGGCTGTGAGCACACTCAGCTGAAATCCTTGCTCTTTAAATAGTGTAGTGCCCTTGAGAGAGGGACACGAAAGTCTGAGAAAGTCGTCGAAAATGCAAATGGCTATACAATTCAACTGAAGAATATTCAAACGATCAATTACTGATCATTCATCGTACTGCAAGCTGGCTATTCAAGTGGCAAATAATCAAGACTGCAAGGTAACCACATATTTATATAGCAGTGCCTCTCAGAGAGGGACAAGAAGTCTGAGTGGGCGTGAAAAATGCAAATGGCTATACAATTCAACTGAAGAATTTTCAAACGATCACTAACTAAATTTTCCTGCTGCATGCAAGCAATTCAAGTGAAAAAATATTTTGTATTGAGAAATCAAGCCTGCGACCTTTATCAATTCGGAAAAATAATTTTTATATTTGTTTATTGTGAAACAAAGATTTGAATCTATCTTTATCAAAACACACTTGTTCAAAGTTGAGTTAAATCATTCATTCTCTTTTTCATATCATCAATTTCTTAACATCAATAGAACTCTTAGCATTCCTAACATGACAACTATTCATATCCAATTCAAAATTTTTTTAATGTTAAGATGAGAAATTGAAATGCTCTCTTTTTCTTTTAATGCAATATCAAATTTAAATAATAATGAATCATGCTCTTTTTTAAGTTTAAGATGTTTAACATAAGCTGATTATATTGCTCTTGCAACTCTTCAAATGCTAATGAAAGATCGTCAAAAGTTAAATCTACATCTAAAGTGGAGTCAAATGGTAGCTTATGTGTGCCATACTTTATGCCATAAAACACACATCCGTAATATCAACTTCTTCTCTGGATTCGCTTTCTAAATCATCACCTATAGCTTTCAAAACATTCTTCTTGTTCAGCTTCATTGATGTGGAGACTTTTATCTCTATTGCGGGGCAATTCCCAGTGAGATGTCCGAGATTCTTGCAGTGATAGCACGGACTGATTTACTCCTTGTCTTTCCTCTTTTCCTTGCCTTGCCACCTAGTTTTCTTGTAGTTTTTGTGTCATCACTTGTAGATCATGCACCCTACTTTCCCTATGAGCGTGGAAGGATCTACATCTCCATCTTGCTCTTGGTCTTTATTGTCCTCGGAATCAAAAGAGGAGACCTTGAATGCAACGTTCTTCTTCTTTTGTGGCTCCCTTTCCTCTCGTGCTTTGAGCTCTAATCATGGGTCTTTAGGTTGCCCATGAATGCTATGAAATTCATCTCTCTGAAATTGTTTAGCTCTTTCAAGTTCATTGCCATGACTTCCCACGATTTGAAAAGTAATCGGGTGATCTTTCGTATCTTGTGATCGTTTGAAACTGATTCACCTAGAGAAATAAGATCATTAGTAATTTTACTAAAACAACTAAGCATATCATCTAAAGATTCATTCTCATGTATTTGAAAACTTTCATATTGTGATGTGAGTAAGTCAATATTCGCTCTCTTAACTTGCTCATGTCTGACAATCAAAATATTCCAAATCTCAAAAGTAGACTCACGGTTTATAACTTTAGAAAGGTCATTGTAACACCTCATCTTCAGAATATGTACTCAGATATGTGTCCTGATTTTTTTAGCGTATTTCCTTATTTTCTATTATTTATTTAAAATTTTTTTTACTCATATAGCAGTACAACATGATTTGACCTCTATGGTAATCAAATTTAATCGAATTTAGTTTCAAACACTATTTTTCAATATATTAGAATTTACATGATTTTTCAGAATTTTTCTGAATTAAATTGTAAATCTTCAAACCAGTGTGGACCAGTGGCGCTGACCGATTCTCGGATTTTTAATTTTCAAACAGAGTTGAAATTTTAAAACGGCTTACACATTATTTCTTAAAATCATATTTTCTATCTAAATATATTTTCTAAATTTTTTAAAATTTATCAAAAATCTGGCCGACCCGGTGTAGACCGGTATCAACGGTGGAATCCCAGAAATTTTCACTATCACAAAGTGCAGCTTATCTAGGTTTTATGAAGGATAAAATATTCAATCCAATTTTGAATTCTAACCTTAATTGATTACAAGATCTTGCATATAGACTAAGTTTAAGGAAGAATAATTTTTGGTAAACTTATGATCTTAGATCGCTTATATTTTTGCAAAAATATTTTGAAACTTGTCTCTCTTTCAAATGCGTTTTCAAAGTACTAATATTGTTTTTTTCTTTATGAATTTTGTGGGTGCAATCCGCTGAAAACCCTCAGGAGATAAAACTCCTCCTCTAGGGGAAACCTAGAGGTTTAAACGGCTTGTTGCACACTCTCAGTGCAATCGCGTCAACTATGAAAGTGGTGTAATAACATTTGTAGTATAATTTTTTTTCTTATTTTGCTCAGAATAAGTGTGGGGGTATGATTAGTCAACAGTTCTGTATTATTATATCGCATTTCCCTACTGATTTATGAATAAAATGTCGGTCTAAACCATGTTTTGACCTCTCTTGCAGATAATGAAGATAAGGAGGGCAAAAGGGTAATAAGAGCCTAATTAAATCCATTTTCGGGTAATTAAATCTGAATTTCTTGGAGGCCAAGCGAGGAGCTTCTAGAAGATGCATTGAACCTAGACCCTTGCGCACGTCAGACGAATATCCGGACGAAAATAACCAAATCTGAGTACATCGGAAGGTCCCCAAAACGAGCCGAATATGCTCGCCAAAACCAGGAACCTAAGTCCCTGGTTTGGCCACGAAAACGCGGCTATGGCCGCGTTTCCACGGTACTATAGGAGAGCCACGCGTCAATTTTCGACGCGTGGCCTCGTCTCGTCTTCTAGAAGCCTCCTTTGCCTATAAAATCCTTTGCAGAGGCCCAAATACAAGCAGATTGAGAAATAGGCTAGGTTTTCTCTCTTTTAGTGTAGGTTAGTGTAGGTGTTCTTCTTTTCTTTTCTTTTGTATTTTCATTTCGTTTTTAGATCATGTATTAGGGCTGAGAGATTCAGAGAGAGAAAGAGAGAGATTGATGTAATAAATGGTGACAATCTATGTAACGGTGTCTCCTTTCTTTTCTATTGTATTCTTCTCCATCTTCTACATGATGCTTAGCTAACTTTTCTTCTCATGGCAATCTAACTACTAACCACTAACTAGCTAACCACTTACTTGATAATCCACATGAATCTAATAGCCTCTACAAGGTCTTACTCTTGCAAGGGCCATTGATAAAAGCCAACCTGCAAGAGGTCGAGCGATAATTTCAGACAATGTTGGCCACCCCAATTGCACAATATTTTCAAGAGTCTTACTCAGTCTCACCTCTTCAAAATGATTAAACATCCATCTTGAAATTGACTGAGAAACTCTTGCGTGAGTCCGAGCGACAATCTCAAACTTGTTGGACTCACAATCTTCATAATTTTTTCAAAACCAAGATTCCTATACTTCCTTTCTAGAACAACCATTTGAAGAAAAATCTGAGCTAGAAAAGAGTAAAGAAATCTTACATGAGACCTCAGAACAATTTTAAAGTTTTGAAGGGTCTAGGAGATATGGGCTTAGTATTGTTAATTAAGTTTAATGAAATTATAGATACTAGGAAAATGCCACACGAATGGATGATTTGCACCTTGGTATTTGTATATAAAAATTAAAGGAAACATAAGTTGCTCAAACTATCATGGGAAAATTTATAAGTGGGTTTTAGAAAAGAAACAAGTATCTAATTGGTATATTGTTTTGATTAAAGATATGTATGATGATGGAGTATTAGCTAGAGTGAACCATCAGAGGGAAGACTGGCAGGTACCCTATCATTACATGTTTACACCAAGGACTCATCATTAAGTCCTTGTCTCTTTGCATTAGTGATGAATGAACTTACAAGGCATATTTAGAGTGAAGTCTCATGATGCATGTCATTTATTGATATATTATTAGTTGATGAGACTAGAGAAGAATAATTTCTAAACTAGAAGTTGGAGAGAAATTTTGAAATCTAATGATTTAGAATTAGTAGAACGATAACTCTATATATGGAATGTAATAGAATTGAGCAAATAGTACAAATTAATGGTAAAAAAAAAACAAACCTCAGAGTGCTCATTCTTGTTATTTGGGATCAATCATTCATCAAGACGATGGAATTAAGGATGTGATTCATAGAACCAATGCGAGATGGTTAACGTAGAGTGTTCCTAGTGTTTTATGAGATTGTAGAATGCCCATGAAATTGAAGGAAAAATTCTCTAGGATGGCTATAAGATTTTCTATGCTCTATGGTTTTGAATGTCAGATAATTAATAAACATGTCCAAAAAAATGAGTAATAGAAATGGGACTGCTAATATGCATGAGTCGAAATATACTAAGAGATAGAGGTTACTCTTATTGAGGATAAAATGAGGGAGAATTGTTGGTAAGTGCGCCAATTAGAAATAGTGATAGGATCGTGGTTAATGTGGCAATAAGGACTAAAGGAAGGCCTAACAAAACTTAGATGGAGGTAATTAAAAATGATATGCTAATACTTTGAGTTACTTAGGAGACGAACGTTATGAATGGAAAAAAAAGATTCATGTAATTGAGCCCAGATGAATCTTGGTTGCTGTAGGATGACAATTTGATTTGGACTTGAATGTGTCAACTTTGTGAAGAGAGTTATCAGAGATGGAATCCATCATTGTCAAAATTAATTTGAATTTGGATGAGATAAACTATTAGAAATAAAAATTTAGATAGAATTTGTCTAAATTGAGATAATAATATAAGATAGAATTTATCTAAGTTGTTTGAATTTAATGCTTGAAAATTAGATATAAGCCTCAAATTAACGGACCTATCAAATCATAACTAATTCATATTCGCTTACCTTGAATAACTAAATAAAAAGAAAGCATGAATACTGAAAATTGGTGGGTCTCGATAATCAAGAGCCAATCAGGTTTCTTTTTCATTCTGACGCACAATACAAAACAATCGAGATTTTTATTTCTTTTCTCCCTCGAGGTTTGGGCTACAGAATGTGGTTTTTTAGTTAGGGTTGATGGGCTTGTGGGACTACAGTGCATCATAATTCTAGAGTGCTGCAGAACTAACATCTTTTCTTGGCTTTTACTTAAGTTCCAAATACACATCTTTATTGTTATGAGAAGTGCATGTTATGAGCCTAAACAATGAACAACGATAGGTTCATGTATAACATGTAGGAATCATAAACAAGGCGGGTTAGGTCAAATTTGATTTAACCTGACTCCCGACCCACACCCATTTGTTTAACGTGTCAAGGACCTTGATCTGAATCTGTCCATCAATATGAAGGGTAGTTGACCCTACTTGGGTAACTCATTATTGTCTTAAAAAGCAGCCAAGGCCACCTCAGTCGCTAGACCACTTTGCTTGGGGCCTAAGCACCCCAATTGAGTGCTATTTTAAAAAGATAGGCTTTCCTAGTGCCCTGTTGTCATTGTCAGGGTCTCCCACTGCTGTTGGAGGGCTCCAAGTCGTGCTGTGGTTTTCTATTGTAGTGCCTTGTTGGAAAGAGAGAGGTTATTACTGAGGAAGTCGAAGAGGATCGTCGAGGAAGTCGGCGACAAAAGACGAAGGAAGCAGCAGCAGAAAACAGCTAACAGCAGCAGGAACAGGTGTTCCGGTCGACCGGCCCGGTCGACCGCCCGCAGTAGCAGGTGCTCGGTCGACCGGCCCGGTCGATCGACGTGCACAACGTGCACAAGGATGGAGCTCCGTCGACCGCCTGGTCGACCAACTGAAGTAACCCAACTCTCAGTTGGGAACGGTCGACCGGACCGGTCGACCGGTGGAAGGGGTCAGTCGACCGCTCGGTCGACCGACAAGCGGGTGCTGGCTGCGTTTTTGTTTTGGAAACCTGTTGGTATAAATACGGGTTTTGCCTAGGGTTTTGAGGATGCTGGAAACTCTGAAGCTTTCTTGAGATTAGAGAAGCTGCTAGCATTGTAATCTTCTTTCAAAAAGTAATAAACCTCTCTTTTGATTGCCCCAAGGACGTAGGCATCAAGGCCGAACCTCGTTAAATTGTTGTTTTTTGTGCTTTCTCTGGATTTTGGTATTTGTGCCGTTTGGAAGATTGTTCTTCGTGCGTGGGAGATTCAGGGGATCCTCATCAGGTTGTTGTCACTGGGCACAACAAGTGGTATCAAAGCTTCCCAGGTTTCGCTTGGGATTTGTCTGGAGATTGGAGGGCTCGGGATTTGATTTGGTGGAGATCGTGTGTCGATCTCAAATCAGAGGTATTCGTGTTCGTGGGATTGTGTGTCGATCTCAGGAGGATGCAAGGAGAGCTCGTGGAATCTGTGGTGAAGTAGATCCGGTGAGAAACTCAATCTAGGGTTTCAGGGAAAGGTAAAAAATCAAATTTTTATCGAAGTAGAGATCTATTTTCAGTTGGTTGATTTTTTGCATAGATAGAGGATCAAGTAATCTCAATGGCAGAAGAAATTGCTTCGGTTAAGACCATGAATCCTCATCCGAGGATTGATGTTGTTAAGTTCAATGACACAACTAATTTCGGGATGTGGAGATGTGAGGTTATGGATGCCCTGAATGCATCAAAGCTTGAGGATACTCTCCTACTGGAGAAGAAGAGGAGCATGACCACTGATGAACAGTGGGCAAAGATGAACAGGTCAGCGTGTGGGTTGATTCGTTCATGTTTATCGCAAGACATAAAATATCTTGCTCAACATGAGACGTCGACGAAGCATCTGTGGGAAACCCTTGAGAAGAAATACCTGACGAAGAGTGTTGAGTCAAGGTTGCAGCTTAAGAGTAAGCTGTACCAGTTTCGGATGAAGAAGGGGAGCACAGTGAATGAGCACATCAACCGATACACGAAGCTTCTTACAGACTTGGTGAACGTGAATGTCATTGTAGAAGAGGAGGACAAGGCGATCATCCTCCTGAACTCACTCCCGGTGGAGGAGTATGAGACATTCACTCTGACCTTTATCAATGGTAGGCAGTCTCTGGACTACCATGAGGTGTCGTCTGCAGTGATAAGTTATGAGATGAGGAAGAAGGAGAGACATCCTTCTCAGTCAAGCTCATCGGCGGAGGCACTGGAAGTAAGAGGCAGGGGTTCATCGAGGAAGGCAAGGAGGTTAGAGGAAGATCGAAGTCCAGGTCGGGCTATAGGGATCTGAGGAAGGACCAGTGTGCCTTCTGTAGAGAGATAGGGCACTGAAAAGTGGACTGTCCGAAGTTCAAGGGGAAGGAGTCGAAGGCTGAAGCAAATCTGGCAAAGGTGACAAATACTCAGAGGAGCAGTCACATGCAGATGGATCAGATTCAGACTCGTCAGGTTTCTCGTTTTCAGTCAGTTCTCTCATCATCGGTAACTCATGGAAAGATGAGTGGATTTTGGATACAGGTACAACATACCATGCATGCCCCAATCGGGGTTGGTTTTCTAGCTTTGAGAAGCTGGAAGGGTGTTCGGTCGTTATGGGCGACGATCACCCATGTAGCGTGGAGGGTGTAGGTACAATCCGAATCAGGATGTTTGATGGGATGGAAAGGGAGCTGAAGGGGGTGAGGTATGTACCTCAGTTGAAAAGAAATCTGATTTCTGTAGGAACTTTGGAAGCATCAGGCATGGTGATATCTGTTCGAGATGGCGATCTCAAGATGATCAAGGGCTCGATGGTGGTGATGAAAGGTGTTCGCCGAGGCAATCTCTACTACTTGAAGGGTAGTACGATTATAGATCAGGTGGAGACTTTGAGTTCCTCAGATGAAGGTGGCCCGGAGGTCTGGCAGGGAAAGGTCGGACAGGAAGAAGAAAAGTCTTTGCGAGCTCCTGCAAAGATGGAATCGCTGGAAGGTGCTGCTACCTGCAAGTTGGAAGGTGAACACAGCGTTCTGGATAAGAAGAAGGTGAGATTCAGCACCAGTACTCACCGCAATGAAGGTCTTCTTGATTGTGTTCACATGAGCATATGGGGACCTGCTAAGACAGCATCGTTTGGAGGTCACAGGTACTTTGTCTCTTTTGTAGATTGTTCATCTAGGCAGGTTTGCATACATCCCATGAGACAAAGGGGTGAAGCCCTAGATGTATTGGTGAAGTGGAGAGGAAGAATGGAGAGGCAGATAGGTAGGAAGGTAAAGGAGCTTCATATTAGTAATGTTGGAAGAGACATGAACCAATTCCTACAATTTGGCCAGAACACAGGTATTGCTACTCACTTCACAACAGGTACAGATGGGTTGGCTAAAGATGTTGTCCGTTCCTTGCTGGAGGAGGTTCGGCGGTTGTTGTCTAATGCAGGATTAGACAAGTCGTTTTGGGCTAGGCGACAGAGTATGCTAGCCATCTCATGAACAGATTGACTGCGATAGGAGGTAAAGCTCCATTGGAAATTTGGTCTGGAAAAGCTGCTCAAGATCATGGTGTGCTGCGGGAGTTTGGAAGTCCGGCCTACTTCAGTGCCAAGTATGGCAAGGTGAATCCGCGAGCAAAGAAATTTGTCTATTTGGGCGTCAAGAGGAACAGCTACAAGTTGTGGGACCCAGAAGACAAGAAGATCCTGATGAGCAGGAATGTCACTTTTGGAGAGACTTCAGGGTTGAAGTCCTTCGTCTTTCAGCAGGTGGAGAGGACGAAGACCAAGGAAAGATCGCAGCGGGTGGAGGTTGATGCTACTCCATCATCTCCAGTTGGCTCGGCATTTGAGGAGACTTCATCGGAGGTGACACCGGGTGGAGATCATGAAATCAAGGATGATACTGAACAGGTTGAAGACATTGCTGAGGATGTCGAGTTGTTTGCAGCTATTGGAACAAAGGTGAAACCACGCTTGTAGGGAAAGAAGCATGAATCTCAAGCTTGTGATCGTGACAAGCTGAAGTTGAAGGCCGTTGTTCTCCATGATGGTCGGGAAGAGGTTCAAATGACTCAGTCTGATAGGTTCACTGTTGCAGATACAGGTACCAGTATTTGAGCTTGATGAAACTCATTTTTATGAACTACGGTTGGCTTGATCCTTTTGGGCAAAGGTACGTAGGCAGCCGTAAAGGCGCAGCCATTTGGTGATGCAACTCTTATGAAGCTGTTTTGGGTTCTCGAGAAGCTGTTTGGATCTTCACGTAGAGATGAAGAGTTGTGGCCTATGGAACTTCACGTAGAGGTGGAGAGGTTTCACGTAGAGGTGAAGTGTTGTGGCCAGTTGAACTTCACGTGGTGGTGAGGTGTTGTGATCTCGATGAACAGGTTGATCTTCCGGTGAGAAGATGTTGAGCTTGCATAAGGAGGGGTGTGCATCCAATTGAAGCCGATGATATTTGGTGTGCTCTACACAGACTTGGTTGGACCGTCAGTGGAAGACATGAAAACTAGATAGAGCTGGTCAGTTGGAGCGTCAGTGTTGGCTCGTGAGAAAGTCTTCGTGAGGTCGTGAAGTTGTGGAGTAGAAGCCACAGTTTGGTGATCGGCATGTATGGAAGTTCTCCTAATGTGAAGTGTAGGGAAGACATGTGCGATGTTTTCCAAGGACAGCTGAGCTTCAGATTCCAAGCCGAGATCGTGTGTTGATTTCGCCGAGATCATGTGTCGATTTCGTCCGGTGCACGCAAGCCGAGATCGTGTATCGATTTCGCCGAGATCGTGTGTCGATTTCGCCAGGTAGACTGGGGTACGTTGGAGATCGGCTCAGATTTGGGAAGAATCTTCGCCGAGGTGGAGAATTGTTGGAAAGAGAGAGGTTATTGCTGAGGAAGTCGAAGAGGATCGTCGAGGAAGTCGGCGACGAAAGACGAAGGAAGCAGCAGCAGAAAACATCTAACAGCAGCAGGAACAGGTGTTCCGGTCGACCGGCCCGGTCGACCGCCCGTAGTAGCAGGTGCTCGGTCGACCGGCCCGGTCGACCGACGTGCACAACGTGCACAAGGATGGAGCTCGGTCGACCGCCCGGTCGACCGACTGAAGTGACCCAACTCTCGGTTGGGAACGATCGACCGGACCGGTCGGCCGGTGGAAGGGGTCGGTCGACCGCCCGGTCGACCGACAAGCGGGTGCGGGTGTTGACACTTAAAAAAGACAAGATTCTTATTGGTTCGAACAATGTCTAAACTTGTTGACATTTACAAAAGACAAGTGACAGACGAGCTGAAGACCAGTTTTCACCCATCTCCGAGGGACAGGGAAGCAACTTGGACTCCACTGATCCAGCAAGCAGACAGTGAACCCGGATTGTTTCTAAACAGATCTCAGCAGGTCTAAAGATGCTAGCACTTAGCATCACATGAGCCCAAAGGGATAGCCTTGCTTGAGAGGCTAGGATCACCCGACTTTGCCTTGAAGCCATTCAAAGCCTCGCCAGGAAGCTAACTCATAGCTTCGCCAGAGGAAGTCAGCTTCGCCCTGAAGCCATACACAACTGCGCAGAAAGGGTATATGGTAGCCTCGCCACAGACGACTTCTAGCTCCGCCGAAGAGTTTCTTTCGGACTTCGCCAGAAACTGCCTCCAGCTCCGCTGTGAGTTCAAAGCGGGCAGCGCCACTATTGGTCTGCTACGGTCAAATTTTGACCAATTAAATCTCCGGACGAGATCAGATCTAATCAGATCAAATCCAATTAAGATCAAATCGGAGATCAAATTCGGCAGTTGATTGCCACAATCTCTTGACTCTCTTAAAACGAGTAAGGAGATCAGGGAAAATCCTCCAACAATATGGAAATGATCAAAACAGGTCAAGAAGATCAACCGACCTGCCATTTCTACCTTCGCAGAAGCTGATCTAAACCTCGCAGAAAGGCTACTTTCCAGATTCAAACAGATTTGATTCAATCTGTTTCCATATCTTTAAGGGACGGTTATACCCTTGCTCTCCCCATAAATAGCCCATCAGGGGTACAAGGAGAGAGGCGCGCACGAAGACCTCCCACATACAAAAAAGGAGCTTTTCTTAGATGACACGCACAAGAGGACTCCACAAGCAGAGGCTTCTTCACGACGCACCGTGCGCTCTTGAATTCAGAGACTTTTAGAGAGCTGCTTCTCTAATCAGGGTGCTGATACCCTAATACCTTCTTCTCAAGGAATCTCCGGAACCAGGCGAGAAGGAATTCCTAAATTGAAGGCGATTTTGAGAAGTAACAAGAGGGTTCTACCAACCTTCTATTCTCTGATTCCCGGAACCAGGCGAGAAGGGAATCTCATCGCTCGCATCGTCAAAGGGACAAAGTGGTCGCGCGCTGACCAGACTCCTATCAGCACACTTCTCCAGAATCTCTGAGGAGATCTACTTGTAATCTTTTTAAGAATACTTGTAATTTAGCTCCTCAAACTCTTTTTATTGTAAGTTTTTCCTTTTGCAAATCTATAGAAAACAAGATGGCGACTCCGCTGGGGAATAAATTCTCTACTGCCGAGAATCAGGTGTCACAATGCGACGAACAGACCTTCGGGTCTAACTCTGAATTCAGAAAAGCCGGTGCAGCCAGAACCTCTCTGGCTAAATCTTCAAGGAAAGTCTCTGCGGAGACAGAAAAGGTTCTCTGCGAACTTACTGCGGTTCTCTGGCGCAACAAGGAAGCACGCCCGCAGTCTAAGTCCTTCATTTTTGAGAACCTAGTCATTCAATTCGACCAAGGAAGATTTGAAGAAGTCCTCTCTGGGGGTGGCCTAATGCTTCGAGCATGGAAGCATAGGAAGGTCTTCACGGCTAAGGTTTCAAAACATAAACCAGAAGCAGAATTCTGCCAATACCCTTCAGCCTCGTGTGTGGCTTGTCAGGTTCCTTGCGAACCTAAGTGTCCTCTGCCAAAGCAGATGTGGAGGCCTAAACAGAAGTCTCTGGGCAAAGCCTCAGGCGTAGCTACGCTAAAACTGCGTCTCTCTCGCGAAGAAAATGGCAAGATGCCTGTCTGCTCCAACAATGCTGCCAGCCGCGAAGTCACGACGGCAATCATACCGTCGCCCAATTCAAGAGCAGCAACGCCTTGCGCCGGCCTCGTTCTCATGAGCGAAGCTACTGTACCACAGCGTACGCGCAGGGTTCATGGCCGCGAAGCTAGAGCCAAAGTACTATCTAAGGCTAATCGCCTTCGCAGTAGCATAGCGGGTAAAGCACCACAGCGTGCTCCGCTCTCCAGATCATCAGGCGCTAAGCTCGCGCTTTGTGGCGAAGCTAAAACTGAAGTACTATTTAGTGCTAACCCCTTCTGCGCTGATAAAAGGAGTAGGATATTGTCCTATGTACGATCCAAAAGAGCTTCTGCGCTGGATTATTTAGGCCCAAGCGGGTCTGACTTGCGGGAATTCTTGACGAACAAACGGAAGTCGGAACCATTTCGAACTACTTCCCCCTGTTGTCAACAAGTGGGATGTCAACTGATGACACTCCACTCAGCTCGTTGCCGGTTACGACCAATCATCGCCACTTCCCCTGGCTAACGATCAGCTTTTAATCGGCTGTCGGTACAAGCCCCGATGAAGCATCGCAAAAGGAGCATATCGCGAGATTTACCCTCTGCATCTGTTAACATGATCGGAAGAGGACGAGAGCTGCGCAGGGGTAGACAAGTGTCCGACGACACCCCCCACAGCTCCCCAGATCCAGATTACAGCCCAGGCTTAGGTTAAGTCTTGGTGCATGAAGAAGGTGTTTTCCGAAACACCAGATCTAGGGTGGCGATACCCTACAGTTATGAACAGCCTCCCTCCTCAACGGCCCTAGCCTCGTCGGAGCCCAGGAGATCACTCCAACCATCGGATGAAAAAGATGAAGATAGTGGGTATGCCTCTTCGGCGACCGTCAGCTCAGTACGAACAGACAGAGCATCAGTCAACATGGCTGATAATGTTAACGACGACCTTCGTCGACGTTTGGAAGCTCAGGAGCAAACTTCCAAGACTCAGCAAGAAGCTCTGGACAATATTCAACAGATGCTTGATCGACTCCTCAGCAATCAGAATGACAATGATGCCGGGAGCAATCACGATGAGGAGGAACATTTCAGCAATGAGCAGCCAAAGACGGAGAAATCCAAAGAGAGTTCTTCCTTAGATGCCGAAGTCCTTAAAGGTCTCCAAGCTCAAATCGCATCCCTAGCTCAGAGGGATGAATTAAAGAAAGTAGGGGCAGTCCGTCCTTACCCATTGGAGTGGGATTCGGTGCCATATCCACCGAAGTTCAAACCACCAACGTTGCACACGTATGATGGTAAGAGTTCACCAAATCAGTACATCTACTACTTCCGGTCTCAGACTGGTAATGTTATAAGCAACGACGCCATCATGGTTAGGCTATTCATTGGCACCTTAAAGGGGGTGGCATTTGACTAGTTCCGAAGTCTCCCTCCGGGCTCTATCAATTCCTGGATCGACCTGGAAACCCGGTTCCTCTCTCATTTCTATGAGGACGATACCGAAGTGACCATGGACAAGCTCCTCTCCACCATACAGAAGAAGGGCGAATCTGTCCGTGACTACATTAAACGGTTCAGAAACTTATCCTTGATGTGCCCAGCAGGGATGCCACTACCCATGCTCTTACAAACATGTAGGCACAACTTCCTGGACCAAGTAGAAGTTCGCATGGGGGCTGTCAAGGCCCACACTTGAAAAGAATTGGTCGAACAAGCTGAGATAGCCGAAAAGTCGGCTAAAAAGTTCAAACCATCCACCCCTAGAGGCAAATGAGGTATGAACAGTAAAGGACGTAGCGACCTACCGCAGTCTTCTCAAGCCAAAGGAAAAGAGACTATGTCTGTGGAATTGTCCGGGGACGTGCAGTCGAAGGCCAAGAAGAGCGGCTTCAACAATCAGGAGCCTAAGTTCCCTCCAAAATAGTACTCCTTCAAAGACGATCAGGTGGTCACGATATTCCATCTGCTCCACAAAGGGAATAAAATGAAGCTACCAGATGCTCGACGTCCTAATGAAATAGGACGCACAAATGATCCCAAATACTGTCTCTACCATAGGATGATTCACCATCCTACTGACAAGTGCTATGTCCTCAAGGACAGAATACAAGCCTTAATCGATGCCGGGGTTCTGACATTGAAGACAGAGCAGAAGAAAGTCACTGCCAATATGGTGACTCTCGAATTCGGCAGTACTCAAAAGGTCACAGTTCCTGACGGAACCTATCCAGCCCCTGCGCCACGGTTGGAAGTCAGGCATCCTTCAGCTATAACTCAAGATAATAAGGGTCTCGTTCCCTTAACATTGGAGACATGGGAAGTCATGTGGATACACCCAGATCTCGTCCAAGACGTACAGCGGGATTCAAAGGAGCCCAACTCAAAGGGCAAGTCTTGCAATGTCATCTCCATCCTGCCAGACGACGGCAATCTTACATCGGCTTCTCTCAGCGATTCAGAAGGAGAAAAGCATGCTTGCGCGACGCAAGCCGATGTGCCTCAACAGACAGGCACCCGATCCGGAAATTATACTTGAGGCAGTATGAAAAGTCTACTGACGAGATACAACAGTAAACAACGTCAGTACAAATGCCAGCATCCACTCCAATTCCAACCAAGGGAAAAGAAAAGCCTAAGGAGGTACGGTTCGACCAGGTGTTGAAGAAACCTTCAGGCCCAGGGCTTGACACGCCCTTTCGTTTTGACATATTGGCTCAGCTGGCTAATATCCCGGCTCGTATCACAATACACAAGCTCCTTCGTCTCTCAAAAGAGACAAGAGAAGCACTCAGGGATGCGCTAGCCAATTCAGAATCCTTCCTGACATACATGCCAGAGGTCCCTAACGATGACGTTCAGTCTCCTTGCCCAGAATGTCATCACACACAATCAAAGGTGCCCGCCATTACATTCACGGCGGAAGATATGCTTCTCAAAGACAACAAGCACGATCGACCTCTGTACTACACCGGATATATCGGTTCAACGTGCATTGAAAGAATACAAGTCGACCCGGGGTCCGCACTCAGCATCATCCCCAAAAGGCTTCTCTACTTCCTCGGCATACCGCTGTATAGGTTGTCCGCAACCACCACTACAATATACGGTTTCAATGCCGGGAGCAGTCACCCACTTGGAAAAATCCGACTCCGTTGCAGAATCGGGAGCCTGAAGTCAGAAGTGCATGCTATGTCATTGACACTGACACGTCATATAACCTGCTACTAGGACGACCATGGATCCATGCCAACTGGATCGTTCCCTCTACTCTGCACCAATGCTTCAAATATGTTGAAGGTGACGCGACAGTACGAACTGTCTTTGCTGAGAAACAACCATTCAAAGGGGTAGAAAATTACTTCACTGTCGCTCTCCTGTATCAAGAGGCAGGTGGAACACCTAAAGAACCATTGCCAGATGGTGATGAAAGTGGCAATGAGAGGCGGGTTCAGAATCCGAAGCAGGCATGCCAGCCATTCTGATTGGTGAACCAATTATAACATGTCTTAATAATCCCAAATGTAATACTCCTTCTGAAGATGAAGGTGAATGGGTAATTAATGATAATATTTCTTTTGATTATCCTGCGAGTGTTGGGTCGGTTAAATCCATTACAGATGGCTCTCTGCATATGCCCTTACATAAGCCGAGTGCGGCCAGAACACCTATGGAAGCTATAGAAGGGGCCACGCTAGTGATCCCTCCGTCCAAACAAGGTCAGTTACCGATAATCTTCGGTAGAACCCAACTACGGGGACCCACAGCTGCAGATTCAAGTTCAGATTCAGACACTCCACAGTTCTTCCATTACGCGCGGCCGACGCGCCATATTATGAAGAAAATGGGATACGACTTGAAGCATGGAATGGGCCTGAATTTCGGAAAAGGAAGGCGTAGTTTGCTGCGTAACTTTATGCCAAAAGGAAAACCTGCAAACTACTATGATAATACACGCAGGGGGTTGGGATACGTTACACCCACATCACCAGCAACGGTTCAATGCAAAGATGACGAACCAATTCCATCACATTCTGCTTCTTCTTCCGAGTGGGACTCAAATGTCAGCGTGGGAGTGTTGTTCGAGAATATCACTGTTAATATGACTTCAAACAGTCAATTGGAGCCAGCAGAGGCTACTAACGAGGAACCATGGGCTCAGCAATTAGATCTCCAATGGGAAAAGCGATTTGAACTGCGTGAACCGCCTACTGAAGATAAGGTGATGCAAGTCAACTTGGGTAGTCAAGACCACCCTAAGCCCATCTTTATAAGTAAAAGCCTATCACTTACAGAAAAGGAAGAATTGATAACACTCGTAAAGGAGTATATAGATGTCTTCGCATGGAGCTACGAAGATATGCCCGGACTCGATCCACAAGTCGCCATGCACCGTCTGAACATCAAGCCCGACGCCTAGCCAGTCAAGCAGCAACAACATCGGTTTCGCCCGAACATTATGGAGGCTATTGAGGCCGAAGTCCATAAGCTCATTGCATGTGGCTTCATTCGGGAGGAACAATATCCAGATTGGATTGCTAATATCGTTCCCGTCCTTAAGAAGAATGGGAAGATACGGATCTGCATCGACTACCGTGATCTCAATACGGCTTGCCCTAAAGACGAATTCCCACTGCCCATCACCGATGTCATTATTGACAATACATGTGGATTCGAAAGAATTTCTTTCATGGACGGTTTTCAGGGTACAATCAGATTAAAATGTATCCCGACGATGAGAAGCATACTTCGTTCCGAACACCCTTGGGGGTATACTGCTACACCGTGATGCCCTTCGGGCTAAAGAACGCCGGAGCAACCTATCAGCGGGCAATGAGTACAATCATCCGCGACCATCTTCAGAAAACGGTGGAATGCTATGTCGACGACATTGCTGTCAAAAGCCGCAATAAGAATGAACATCTTCGCGACCTGAGAACGATGTTTGATATAATGCGGGCTCATCAACTGAAAATGAACCCGACAAAATCCTTCTTGGGAGTGTCAAGTGGCAAGTTCCTTGGGTTTATTGTTATATCAAAAGGGATTCATCTTGACCCAGACAAAGTCAAGGCCATTCGGAGCATGCATCCACCAAGGAACCTCAAAGAGCTTAGAGGCTTGCAGGGTAGACTGGCTTATATCAGAAGATTCATCGCAAATCTCTCTGGCCGTTGTCAACCGTTCACCCGACTTATGAAAAAGAGCGCCTCCTTTGTATGGGATCAAGCCTGTCAGGAAGCTTATGAAGACATCAAGAGATACCTCACGGAGCCTCCAGTCTTAGTGGCCCCCACATTAGGGAAGCCATTCTTGCTTTATGTGAAAGCTCTGGACCATTCTCTTGGTGCCCTTCTCGCTCAAAAGGACGACAATGGTCACGAGCATGCCATTTATTATCTAAGCAGGACTCTCGTAGGAGCAGAATCTCGCTACAATCCTATCGAGAAAGAGTGTTTAGCTCTCGTCTTTGCTGTTCAGAAAACGCGACATTATTTGGTCGGCCAAACCATACATGTCATCTCCAGAGTAAACCCATTGCGTCTCCTTATGACAAAGCCAGGATCACTGAATTCAAGATTGGCTAAATGGGCACTTCTTTTGTCTCAATACGACATGATCTTTACCCCTCAGAAGGCGGTTAAAGGTCAGGCCCTTGCAGAGTTCTTGGCTGATCATCCAGTTCTGGAACATTCAAAACTTCACGAGGATATTCCAGATGAAGTCTTCGACTCCAATGTAACCTCAGAGGAGGAAGTGTGGCAGATGTTCTTCGATGGAGCATCATGAATGGGCCCTAAAGGCAAGATTATTGCCGGAGTGGGGGTTGTGTTTATCTCCCCACCGAATCATGTCCTTCCCAGAGCATTTTCTCTGACAGAATCGTGCTCCAACAATGTAGCGGAATATAATGCTCTACTCATTGGCCTTCAACTCGCCCATGGAATGGGGGTACGCTACCTCGAAGCCTATGGTGATTCAAAACTGATCATCAATCAGGTTAAAGGCGAATATGAAGTTCGCCACGAAGACTTGGTGCCTTACTATCACACGGCCATCGAATTGGCTAACCTATTTGAAGGTTTCTACATTGGGCACGTGTCTCGATCTCAGAATACCAAGGCGGACTCTCTTGCTGCATTAGCAACAACACTAGCCTTGCCAACCGACACCGAGTATCACCTCACAGTGGCGACTCGACACCTTGTATGCTCTAGACATATGTTAAGAACCAGAGAGGTCTATAATATCTCGACGGATCTTGAGCCGAGAGATTGGCGATTTCCTCTCATCGACTATGCTTTACATGGTCTGCTGCCAGACGATCCTAAAGAAGCGGCATCTATCAGACGAAGGTCTCTCCGTTTCTACTACGATCCAACTCTGAAGACACTTTAACGTCGTTCATATGATGGTGTCCTCCTCCGTTGCCTTTCTAATTCAGAGGCACAGGAAGTGCTTAAAGAAGCACACGACGGCAATTGCGGAGCTCATCAGCCAGGTGATTGGGAAAGGATAGTGTGGTAGATTGCACAGATATTATGTAAAAGAGATAAGGTTTAGAATCAACCTTAGTGTTTGATCATTCCACAAATGTATTTCAAATGGTTAATGTATCCTTTCCAATCTCCGTTATAGCAAAGGCTATACCGGGTCGATTCTCCGGGAGAGCTTGCGATGGAAGCGTTACGGTTCGTAGCGAAGCAAGAAAACGGAGTATCTTCTTTGTTTTTAAGCAAAAGCAAAAAGCATGGAAAAGGAAATGGAAGAAGTTGTGGATTTGTGCATGATGGAAAAAGAATCAAAAGAACTTAAGAAAATTGTATTGATAAGAAAGAAAGCTATTGAAGAAATCTTGGAAGAAAACTTTGGATGAGAAAGACCATGGCTAGCTAACTTTACCACTTCGCTAACTTACTAAACTCAATGGTGATGCTTGATTGCCTCATGTTGATTCATTGGCAATAGAGATCACTTTGCTTGTTTGTTCAAGTACTTTACCGTTTGGAAGATGAGTGTTCCTTTAGGTCTTAGCTTGTAGCCTCATTGATTCATTGGCTCTCAAGATAGATTTTCAATAATGAACTCTAGGAGTGACACTCAAGGGATGCTAAGGAAGAAGATACAACATTCAATTAACATTCAAGACATAACAACAAATTAGCTTGAAGTAAAGAAGTCGTTCTACAAGTAGCATATATTTGGTGATCCATCTCCATGTTCCATCAAGGCTCTTGTTCTAGACAAGGCTCTAAATGAGGCACACATGAGTCATATGGAGTTTGAACAAGCATTTACCAAGTGAAAACAACTCTACTTCCTTGGAAAGCAAAAGAAACTCCAACAATGCAAGTATAGAAATTAGCAATCATCCAAAGAGATAGAAGTTAGCTAGGTAAGTTGTTAGCTAGCCATGTAAGAGAGATTTAGTTATCCATTGCACAAGAAACAAAACAACAATTCATGATGTAAAGCAATAGAAGTAAAGCAATAGAAATGCACTAGAAGTAAAACAAGAAAGTAAAGCAAAGTAAAGTAACGTACTAGAGATTGTAAAGAGAAGAATGAAGCTTTGATTAATCCTTGCTTACAAGTAATGTCACCTCCTTGCTTACAAGCTTTCAACAGCACTCTCTTTTCTCTCATTGACAAAATCTCTAGGAGGAAGAAGAGGGAGACTAAAACCTAGAGAATACTAAAACAAAATACAAGACTTTCCCCTAATTTCTCCTCTCTCTTCTCTGTTCTCTCATGCAAGCCCTGGTCCTGTATTTATAGGCCTCAGAGAGAAGCATCTAGAGCCCGGTTGTTGGAGAGAAATCTGGGCCCTAACCACCCTGTAACTGCCGCAGATACGCGGGAAAGCGCGGCAAAATCTTGGCCGTTCAGGCCAGATTTTCTGGTATAGGTTTGTTATGAGTTTGTTATCCACGTGGCCTTCTGGAAGATTGAGTTGGCACGAGGATCTCTCCTGATTCTGGATTCAAACTTGGGCTTTTTTTGGGCTTTGAATTAATCTCTTTAATTATTGCTAATTAAAGAGATTTTGGGTCTTTTCTCTTTTAAGATGTGGACCTGCAAAAATAGAGAGAAAAGGATTAAAAATCACATTTTTATTTACAATATGCAAGGTATGGAAGTGGTAAAATATGCAAATATGTATAACAATCACACCCCCATACCTAGCTTTTGCTCGTCCTCGAGCAAAAAAGAAAGAAAAAGAAAATCCTAACTAGTTTATTACACCACTTTCGTAGGTGACACGATTGCACTGAGCGTGTGCAACAAGCCGTTAAACCTCTAGGTTACCCTAGAGGAGGAGTGTTGTCTCCTGAGGGTTTTCAGCGGATTACACCCACAAAATCCATAAAGAAAAATAAAAGGGTTAGTTAAAATTTTGATCCATGTTTTAAAGATTCTCCCTTAAGTTATAGGTTTCAGGTTACTCTAAACTTGTCATTCCTCTTATAAGCGTCTATTTGGAATTTTGTTTTCAACTTAGGTTAAGATTTTAGGGAAAAGATCAAAAACTGGATTTTACATCAATCCTAGGATATATACATCTATAAATATGAAGGATCTTTCTTAGACTAAGTTTATTTATTTACTAATATATATAATATTTTTTCTTTTTTTCTTCTTTTTTTTATATACAATTTTTATTTATTTACATTTTCTTAGCATCCTTAGGCTTTCTAATTTACCCTTGTAGCGAGTCTCTTACCGATGACTCCCAAACCAGATGGTCTTAGGGCACCAGATGAGAAAACATCCCTCGGGTTCGATGACTCAAGTAAACTAGGCCACGAAAGAATTTAAGGACTTAACCACCTTTAGGCGTGATCGGCAATGCTTCTTGAGGCACGGCTAACCAGCTTAGTTAGTGGCTAAGTATTTATTATTTATTTATGTACATTTTTTTTCTCTTTTATATATTTTTTATTATATATATATATGTAAATAAAATCACAAAGTCTTTGATTAATCCTTCAATATGTTTAATGTATATATCCTAAAGAAAGAATTAAAATCTAGTAATTTTTCTAATCCTTTATTACTTAACCTAAAAATCTAACAAAACTCCTCTTTTCAACTTATAATTAGAAATCTTAGTTAAGAGCTTCCTTAATCCCTAAATTTCAAGTTTGATTCCTTAAACATGGATCAAAAAATTCTTTTTTTTTATTTTTATTTTTTATATATTTTTTATTTTTCTAAAAGAAAAGTAAAATCTAAAAAGAAAGTAGAAAATCTATAAGAAAGGTAAAATCTAAAGACCTAAAAAGAAAGTGAAAATCCTAAAAAATAAAAGACCTAAAAAATGAAAAATCCTATGTTAGCATCTACCCCCCCATACCTATCTCATGCATTATCCCCAATGTATGCAAGATGAAATGATGCATGAAATAGGTAAAGGATAAAGCTACTCCCTCCGTCGCTTTGGACCCGCGGTGGTGCTAGGTCCAGCCGATTGTGATCTCCTCAATGCTGCCTCCATACTGTCTAACCTAGAGGATTGCTCCTTTACCTTCTTTCTAAGACGAACCTGTCTCCTAAAGATTTTCTTCATGCCCTTCCAGATGGTGGACATGAAGGCTCGAGATTCAGATGGGGGGTCCTGCCTCCAAAATTGTGGCTCATCTATTGCCTCTAAGCTTTCCTCCGAAGAAGACTCCAACGGAATGTCTTCGGGTTGGACAGTAGGAGTCCAAACCGCATGTAAGCAACCATTATACGAACTGGTGGGTCTCTCTGCTACAACAAACACTCGGTCAAATGTATCAAACACAGTGTCTGGTATGAAAGTTTTACACAGACGTGTAATCAGTACTGGATGGGAATGCTTGGCTCCCCGAGTGCGGGAGGAATTGGTAAGGATCGCGTGAAAAATGGCTCTATTCAAACAAACCGTGTGTTGTCGAGTCATCAGATCATGAATAATTTGTAACACTGGTCTGTTAAAGGATGTGACATGTTCAAGCCCTAAAATGTTGCGTTGGATCCAACGTCCCACGCAGTACACATTTCTAAAGGTCGTGTTGGCTTTGAGCCCACGATCCTGCTCTATGCAACGAGCACCCATGATTGTCATGTAGTCTATCAATGGCAAAGGGTTGCTATGATGGGGGTGACTTGGGACATGAGTAATTTCCTCAAGAAGAGGAATTGTGACGACGATGTCCCCTAATGGCATATGGACTATAAATTGGTATGTCTCATAACTCACAGATGCATAATCAAGTGCATTATAGAATGTAGTGACTAGTTCAGGGCAGTAATACACATCAGTTTCATTGATATCGTATACCAGAGAATACCAATTCCATGCGTGCAAGCGATCAACAAATATGTGCCCATACCCCCCATGATCATACAGAATTTTTGAAAAGTCTTTCTCTACAAACACATTTGGAGCCATGTGTAATAATGAAAATTAAAGAAATGGATCTAGAGATGAAAGATCAAACCACCCCCGGAGTTCGTGGGGGGAAATCCAAAGGCAGATGTGCAGAAGGCACTAGAGATAGACTCTGGAAGAATGAGTACTGTAGATGCCACCAGATGAAGAAATCGACCGGCCAGAATTTTGCAGAGCTCCAGATGTGGCAGGAGAGCAGCAGATCTGCGGCGGGATTGAGGAAAATGCGCCAAAATGTGGGTTCCAAGGAAGCAGAAAATTTCTGAGAGGTCGGCTCTGGAAGGAAGAGGCAGATCTGAGAGGGATTTGCGTTTGAGGGAGGAGGAGTAGGTGAAGAGAGTATTTATAGGAGGGAAAGAAAAGAAGAGTTCCAATAATAGCCCTAGGTCAAAAGTGTATTTACAACCCTAGGAAAAGGAATAGGAAAATGAATGGAATCCTAGGGAAGATAGAATCCTAGGAATTTTAAATTCTTTTAAACACAAAATTCCCTCATTTTTTCTTTTTTTTTATAAAAAAATGATCCCAAAATGATATGCAGGGAAAACTCGGGAAACTGTACATATGGAATGGTCACAAATAAACTGGGTCGCAAAGACCCAATTCATGAACTTTTTGTGACATGAATTCAGTGATAAGGAATGGCTTTAAACGTTGACCGTTTACAGTGAATTTATTGCCATTATTTGGGTCAAGAATCTCGATCGCACCGTGTGGGAAGACATTTTGAACAATGAATGGCCCTGACCACCTGGTTCTCAATTTACCAGGAAAAAGGTAGAGTCGTGAATTGTATAACAGAACCTTTTGTCCAGAGACAAAAATTTTTCTGTGAATGGATCTATCATGAAAAAGTTTGGTTATGTGTTTGGTGATCCGAGCATTGTCATATACCTCGTTTCTTAGCTCTTCTAGCTCGGATATCTGCAACTTCCTTAAAGCACCGGCTTTATCCAAATCCAAGTTCAGCTGCTTTAAAGCCCACATAGCTCGGTGTTCTAACTCCACAGGCAAGTGACAAGGTTTTCCAAATACAACTCGATATGGAGACATACCGAGGACAGTCTTTTAAGCGGTCCTGTATGCCCATAAGGCATCAGTGAGTTTGATGGACCAATCCTTACGGTTCTGTCCAACGGTTTTCTCCAAGATGAGTTTTATTTGTCTATTCGTGACTTCTACTTGCCCGTTGGTCTGAGGATGGTATGCCGTGGATAATTTGTGAGAAATAGAATATTTGCGCATTAGGGCTTCAAAAGCCCGATTGCAAAATGACTCCCATTATCACTTATTATCGCACGGGGGGCTCTGAAGCGAGAGATGATGTGGTCTTGTAAAAACTTGATAACAACTTGGTTGTCATTTGTCCTTGTTGGAATTGCTTCAGCCCATTTTGAAACATAATCTACGGCTACCAAATGTATTGGTTACCATAGGACAGAGGAAAGGGTCCCATAAAGTCGATGCCCCAGAGGTCAAAAATTTCGACTTCTAAGATGGGTGTGAGGGGCATCATGTCTCTCTGTGTAATTCTACCCGTCATTTGACACCTATCACAGAGCTTGCAGAAAGTGTATGCATCTTTAAAGAGAGTGGGCCAGTAAAATCCACTCTGAAGTACTTTCTCAGCAGTTTTTCGTGGACCAAAATGTCCACCGCAAGCTAACTTGTGACAAAATGTCAAAACACTCTGATGTTCATCCTCAGGAAGGCACCTACGTATTATCTGGTCAGGACAATATTTGAATAAATACGGTTCATCCCAAAAGAAGAACCGCATTTGACGCATGAAACGGTGTTTTTCCTGACTTGACCAATGAGAAGGTATTTGCCTGGTAGCAAGGTAATTCACTATGTTAGCATACCAAGGCTCTCCACACATCACAAAAATGTGTTCGTCAGGGAAATCGTCATTAATAGGTATTCTCTCCTTAGGTGCATTTGGGATTCTCGACAAGTGATCAGCTACCACATTCTCAACGCCCTTTTTATCTTTAATCTCCAGATCAAACTCTTGCAAAAGAAGTATCCATCGAATAAGTTTTCCCTTAGCATCCTTCTTTTGCATTAAATACTTTAGGGCGGAGTGATCAGTGAAAATAATCGTCCTGGACCCTAACAGATATTGTCGAAATTTCTCCAACGCAAAGACAACAGCTAAAAATTCCTTTTCAGTAGTTGTGTAATTGAGTTGGGCTTCATTCAGCGTTCTGCTAGCATAATAGATTACGTGTTGCCTATTATCAATACGCTGCCCTAAAACAGCGCCTATAGCAAAGTCAGAGGCATCACATATAATCTCGAAAGGCTTGGTCCAATCTGGTGCAGAAATGATCGGTGCTGAGACAAGTCTACTCTTAAGCTCCTTCCATGATTTTCGACATTCTTCATCAAATATAAAGGTCACATCTTTTCCTAAGAGATTTGTCAAAGGTCTTGCAATGTTGCTAAACCCTTGAATAAATCGTCTATAGAAGCCGGCGTGCCCTAAAAATGATCTGATGTCCTTTAAGCATGTTGGTTCAGGGAGCTTAGTTATGACTTCCACTTTAGACTTGTCCACCTCAATTCCTATACTTGATACCTTGTGCCCAAGAACGATTCCTTGCTTGACCATAAAATGACATTTTTCCCAGTTAAGTGTCAAATTTTTCTCCATACAGCGTTGTAAAACCAGCTTCAAATGGTACAAGCATTGCTCAAAGGAATCTCCATAAATCGAAAAATCATCCATGAAAATTTCCAGAAATTTCTCCACCATGTCTGAAAAAAGACTCAGCATGCAACGTTGAAACGTTGCGGGAGCATTGCATAGGCCGAAGGGCATCCTTCGGTATGCAAATGTTCCAAAAGGACAGGTGAAGGTAGTTTTATCTTGATCCTCGGGAGCGATTGGGATTTGATTATATCCTGAATATCCATCCAGGAAACAATAGTATTCATGTCCCGCCAATCTCTCAAGCATCTGGTCAATGAACGGAAGAGGAAAGTGGTCTTTACGTGTGGCAGTGTTCAACTTTCGGTAATCAATACAAACTCGAATCTTCGTTGGAAGACGTGTTTGTATCAATTCTTTATTCTCATTTTCCATCACAGTAAATCCAGCTTTCTTAGGTACAGCGTGAACTGGACTAACCCACTGACTATCAGATATGGGATAGATAATCCCATTGTCTAATAGCTTCAAGATCTCGTCTCTAACAGCTTCCTGCATTATTGGGTTCAGTCTACGCTGTGGGTCTCGTTTTGGCTTGGCATCTTCCGTCAGATGAATCCTATGTTGAACTATGGAAGGACTAATCCCCTTGATATCAGCCATGGTCCAACCAATGGCTTCTCTATTTTCCCTTAACACAGTCAGAAGATCCTCTTCTTGTTGTTTAGTAAGATTGGATGCAATTATTACAGGAAAGGATTCCTTCTCATCTAAGTACTTGTACTTGAGATGGTCGGGAAGAACCTTAAGCTCAGAAGAAGGGACAGGATCTATCACTGGTTGTTCATGGTGCAAAGGAAGAAGAGGGGTGGAATTAGTGGTCCTTTCAACATTTGATTCAACAATCTGATCAAGGTTGAAGTCATCAGACTCCAACTCAAATTCCTCTTCAGACTCATACTCAACCTCCTCAACATGCTCACTAGTTAAACCCTCGATCAAGTTCACTTCGAAAGAATCATTGTCCAGATCCCTAGGCTGCTTTCCCAGATGGAAAACATTCACCTCCTTTGTCATATCTCCGAATGTTAGACGCATTGAGCCATTTCTGCAGTTGATGATCGCATTTGCAGTGGCTAAGAAAGGACGTCCGAGAATGACAGGTGTCTGTGCTCTGTGATTTTGTACGGGTTGTGTTTCAAGAACGACAGTCTACGGGGTAAATGAATTCCCCGACCCGTATTAAAACATCTGTAATCTCTCCCTTGGGAATCTTTACAGAGTGGTCAGCCAACTGTATCGTCATTTGGGTCGGGCGAAGGTTGCCTAACCCTAATTGCTGATACACGGAAAAGGGGAGAAGATTGATGCTCGCGCCCAAGTCAAGCAAAGCCCTATTTATGGTGGTCTGCCCTATGATGCAAGAAATGGTTGGGCTCCCTGGATCTTTGTATTTCACAGGGATCGGACCATTGAGCAGTTCACTAATGTTTGAAGCAAGGAAGACCTTTTTAGGAACGTTTGCTTTTCTCTTCTTTGTGCACATTTCTTTTAGAAATTTGGCGTAGGATGGAACTTGTTGTATGGCATCAAGGAGAGGGACATTGATTTGAACTTGGTTGAATATCTCTCTTATCTTCTCCATGTGAGCATTCATCTTATGATTTGCTAGCCTATTTGGGAAGGGAACAATAGGCTTGTATGTTTGCTCATCAACTTTTTCTTTTCCTTTGGACTGAGAAGTGGATGGTTGTGTGCTTGATAAAGGATTGTCTTGAATTGGTTAGATTGGAACAGAAGATGGTGGTCTTGACACAGATTTGGGAGGCTGATTTGAAACCTTATTATCTACATGCTTCCCAGATCTAAGGATTTGAATAGCTTGACATTGGCTGGGGCTCAAATCTTCAACTTCGTGCAGGGGAAAATGGGTTTTGAGATTTGGCACAGGTTGGCTAGGTAGCATTCCTTTTTATCTTTCAGTCAGAGAATTAGCCAACTGCCCTATCTGGATTTGCAATTTGTTCATGTCCTGCTGCTGATTGTTCATCATTGAAGCTTGGGTCTTAGATAAGGTCTCTACCATTTTCTCCAAATTAGAAATTCTCTTGTCTGAAGGGTTTGGTGGTGGATGATGCTGATACTGGGGCTGAAAATTTGCTTGGTAAGGCACAGGATTTTGATATAACTGGAATCTTGGTGGACTTTGGTATGAATGGACATTTGGTGGGTTCTGGTGGTAAGTCGGTGGATGAGACTGAGCAGGGTATTGTTGTGGAAATGGTTGCCTCGGCTGCTCAGGACCAGACTGACTCCAAGAAAAGTTTGGATGATTTCTCCACCCGGATTATATGTCTTGGAGTAAGGATTGTAAGTGGGTCTGGTGTATGCGGCATTCGTACTCTCCTGAAATATTTGAGTTTGATATACTGGACACTCCTCAAACAGATGATTCAGATCATGGCAATAGGTACAACCCGGGTTTACCACAGATGATGGGTTGACCTGATTAACAGTAGAATTTTCCCTAGACTCTAGCAACTCAATTCTCTTCATAAATTGTGTGATTTTAGCTTCTGCAGCTATCGAGGATCCTATGGAGTGTAAACCAGTTCTGGAAGTTGTGGGTGTGGGTTTCTCAGTACATGACTCCCACTGGACTGTCTTTTCAGCTAAAGCCTCAAAAAGATCCCAACCCTGATCTTCATCCTTCTTTAAGAATTCTCCTTGGCACATAGTTTCAAGGAGTGTCTTAGTCTGATAATCAAGCCCATCATAGATAATTTGGCACTGGCGCCATTTTCTATACCGTGATGGGGACACTGGGCTATTAGGTCTTTAAAACGCTCAAAGTACTTCCAGAATGGTTCATTGGCTTCTTATTTGAATTGCATTATGTTTTTCCTCATAAGGGCTGTCTTATGGATAGGATAAAACTTTTTAAGAAAGACCTTAACAAAATCATCTCATGAAGAAATTGAGCTGACAGGGAGATTATAAAGCCACTTCTTAGCAATATCCTTAAGTGCGAAAGGTATAAACCTAAGTCTGACAACGTCCTCGGTCAACTGGGAAATTCTCATCATAAGGCATACTTCTTCAAACTCTCGAATGAAGAAGTATGCATCCTCAGATTCTAGGCCATGGAATCGTGGAAGAGTGTTTATGAACTGCGGCTTTAACTCAAAGTTATTTCCATTTGTGGTTGGGAGGAGAATGCACGATGGAAGTGATGTGCGGATCGGTAGAACTTGTGTTGCAACGACACGTTGTTGGTCATGACTGGGATTGTGTCAAGTGGTGGTGTATGTGCTAGTGTAGAAATTCTCACAAGCCTAGCAGAATTCGGATCTCGATACCACTCTTGCATACAAAATTACACAATCAACGTGCACCGATCACACAGCGAAAAATGAAAAATAACAAACAAGAAAAAAGAAAAATCAATCCAAGCTATCTAGGGTTCCTGGACCTAGACGACTCCTAACTGATTAGATCGTCCACAGGAGGTTTAGTGTAGACTCTGACTATAAGCAAATCAGCCAGGGAAGGGCAAGGTTGGTGGGAGGTTTTCCGTCAGAGACGTTCCTTAATTAAGTAACCAGCAACCTTCGGGCTTTCGGCCCTCAATCCCTTTCCTAGACACTGATTTTACAAAAGTCAATTTCCAACACTTTTCCCCCTTAGGATAATCTCCTAAGTGAGTTCGGATGTCCCTAGGGCCAGCGTCTAGCAGTTTTTATTTAGAAGCTTAGGATTGTGAGTGCTTGGGAAAATGATTTGTGGGCTAAGGAAAGGGTGATAAAATCCCCACCTTATCTTTTTTATGGGTAATGCCCTTAAAATTGATTTGTGCAAGTGTACGATGTAAACAAACAAGGTTCACTCAAAGTGTAATTAAATCAAACAAAGAGTGAGTCCTACTCAATATGCAATGCGTACGTACCTTGTCTCCAGCACTCTTCAACAGTAAAAGTAAAGGAATTGAAAGACACGTGCCTAGAGATGCAAATGTCTAAACAATTTTTAACTTTGCAACAAATTTTTTACTGTTGATTATTAGCAGATATAAGGTGAAGCATACAAGATTAATTATTGCAGCAGCTGTATTTTTCAGAGCAAGCAACCCTGCAGAAATTAGGTCAGTAGTTAACTCCTCCTTGCCGCAATTCTGCGGCAAATGCCGTGAATCTGCGGCAATTCAGAGGACTTCTGGTTTCTGCTTTCGAGAGCAGAAGCCCAGAGCCACTTATATGTCACTGCAATGCAAATTTTGCTGTTTTCTTCACCTGTAACCTGCAACAGAGAAGAGAATTCATTTAGTTCTTCACTTTAAACCAAAAACCGTTGCTCTCCCCGGCAACGATGCCAAAAATTTGATTGGGAAAGGATAATGTGGTAGATTGCACAGATATTATGTAAAAGAGATAAGGTTTAGAATCAACCTTAGTGTTTGATCATTCCACAAATGTATTTCAAATGGTTATTGTATCCTTTCCAATCTCCGTTATAGCAAAGGCTATACCGGGTCGATTCTCCGGGAGAGCTTGCGATGGAAGCGTTACGGTTCGTAGCGAAGCAAGAAAACGGAGTATCTTCTTTGTTTTTAAGCAAAAGCAAAAAGCATGGAAAAGGAAATGGAAGAAGTTGTGGATTTGTGCATGATGGAAAAATAATCAAAAGAACTTAAGAAAATTGTACTGATAAGAAAGAAAGCTATTGAAGAAATCTTGGAAGAAAACTTTGGATGAGAAAGACCATGGCTAGCTAACTTTACCACTTCGCTAACTTACTAAACTCAATGGTGATGCTTGATTGCTTCATGTTGATTCATTGGCAATAGAGATCACTTTGCTTGTTTGTTCAAGTACTTTACCGTTTGGAAGATGAGTGTTCCTTTAGGTCTTAGCTTGTAGCCTCATTGATTCATTGGCTCTCAAGATAGATTTTCAATAATGAACTCTAGGAGTGACACTCAAGGGATGCTAAGGAAGAAGATACAACATTCAATTAACATTCAAGACATAACAACAAATTAGCTTGAAGTAAAGAAGTCGTTCTACAAGTAGCATATATTTGGTGATCCATCTCCATGTTCCATCAAGGCTCTAAATGAGGCACACATGAGTCATATGGAGTTTGAACAAGCATTTACCAAGTGAAAACAACTCTACTTCCTTGGAAAGCAAAAGAAACTCCAACAATGCAAGTATAGAAATTAGCAATCATCCAAAGAGATAGAAGTTAGCTAGGTAAGTTGTTAGCTAGCCATGTAAGAGAGATTTAGCTATCCATTGCACAAGAAACAAAACAACAATTCATGATGTAAAGCAATAGAAGTAAAGCAATAGAAATGCACTAGAAGTAAAACAAGAAAGTAAAGCAAAGTAAAGCAACGTACTAGAGATTGTAAAGAGAAGAATGAAGCTTTGATTAATCCTTGCTTACAAGTAATGTCACCTCCTTGCTTACAAGCTTTCAACAGCACTCTCTTTTCTCTTATTGACAAAATCTCTAGGAGGAAGAAGAGGGAGACTAAAACCTAGAGAATACTAAAACAAAATACAAGACTTTCCCCTAATTTCTCCTCTCTCTTCTCTGTTCTCTCATGCAAGCCCTGGTCCTGTATTTATAGGCCTCAGAGAGAAGCATCTAGAGCCCAGGTTGTTGGAGAGAAATCTGGGCCCTAACCACCCTGTAACTGCCGCAGATACGCGGGAAAGCGCGGCAAAATCTTGGCCGTTCAGGCCAGATTTTCTGGTATAGGTTTGTTATGAGTTTGTTATCCACATGGCCTTCTGGAAGATTGAGTTGGCGCGAGGATCTCTCCTGATTCTGGATTCAAACTTGGGCTTTTTTTGGGCTTTGAATTAATCTCTTTAATTATTGCTAATTAAAGAGATTTTGGGTCTTTTCTCTTTTAAGATGTGGACCTGCAAAAATAGAGAGAAAAGGATTAAAAATCACATTTTTATTTACAATATGCAAGGTATGGAAGTGGTAAAATATGCAAATATGTATAACAATCACAAGGTCCAAAGCTTAAAGACAGGTTGCATAGGCTTGGATATTATTGGCCAACTATGATAGCCGATGCCATCCAATATGCACGAAGGTGTAAAGCGTGTCAAATCCATGCGAACTTCATACACCAGCCTTCAGAGTTGCTCCACCCAACTATTGCTTCATGGCCATTTGAAGCATGGGGAATCGATGTCGTAGGGCCAATTAGCCCCTCTTCAACAAAAGGTCACCGGTTTATCCTGGCAATAACTGATTACTTTTCAAAGTGGGCAGAAGCTATACCATTGGCTGAAGTCAAAACCTCTAACGTGGTTAATTTCATCAAACACCATGTCATCCATCATTTGGTGTCCCTAGACGGATTATCCATGATAATGGTCCCCAATTCATAAGCCAAGTATTCTATCGGTTTTGCGATAAATACCGAATTCAGAATGTGGCTTCAACTGCCTATAATCCCGCCGCTAATGGCTTGGCGGAAGCATTCAACAAAACGATCATCAAGCTACTCAAGAAGTTCGTCTCCTCGAATAAGCGAGATTGGGACGAAAAGCTTGGTGAATGTCTTTGGGCCTACCGAACCACGGTTCGGACCCCTACAGGCAATACGCCTTTTTCCTTGGTGTACAGGTGTGAAGCAGTCATCCCGTTGGAAATCCAGATGCCATTATTGCGAGTCGCTCTGACCACTAGGATCACATCAGAGGACAATGATCGGTTGCGTTCTCAAGAGCTCGAAGCCCTAGATGAGAAGCGGCTACAAGCTCAGCAACATATTAAGCTGTATCAAGCTCGAATTTCAAAAGCCTTCAATAAGAAGGTTAAGCAGAGGGTCTTCCAGAAAGGAGATCTGGTTTTAGCCGTCAGACGACCGATGATTATGACGCATAAGACCAAAGGCAAATTTCAGCCTAAATGGGAAGGACCGTTTGTAATAGAAACAGTCTATTCAAAAGGAGCATACCGTCTTATGACTTCAAATGGCGACCTACTCATGATGCCGGTCAATGGAAAGTTCTTAAAGAAGTATTATCCCTGATTAAGGATCCTTCTTATGATCAAGTTAACATGACACCTCTGATCAAGACCTTCGTGTACAAAGTACACACAAAGAGAGCCTTTCTCTTCCTCCAAGCGAGATTATACAACCATAAACCAGTAGGAACTTGGTCGTGCACTGGTTGTCCCGAAGACGAATCAACGTTATGCGTACATTAACCAGATAATCCAACATCCTTAATGATTAAGGATAGAGAAAAATGTTGGCCTTTAAGTCCAACATAAGTCCTCGACAACTCATCATGCTGAGGGGAATAGCATGGCTAGCCCGACTCAAATGGTAGTTGTTAAAGGCATATCAAACCCGTTGACAGCTGAGGATTTGCTAACAATCCTAAAGGACCTGTTCTCATTTGATTCCCTCTCCAAAATCACTAACCAATTCTCATCCATAGAATGGTAAGACCACATATGCATTTCGCTGTTACGTTAACATTAAACCTATGACAGTGATTCCCTCGTTTCTCCCGCGAAAACGAGACCTCCAAAATCACTTACCAATTCTCACCCATAGAATGGTAAGACCACATATACATTTCGCTGTTATGTTAACATTAAACCTATGACAGTGATTCCCTCATTTCTCCCTGCGAAAATGAGACCTCCAAAATCACTTACCAATTCTTATCCATAGAATGGTAAGACCACATATACATTTCGCTGTTACGTTAACATTAAACCTATGACAGTGATTCCCTCGTTTCTCCCCATGAAAACGAGACCTTTTCCCAAATTCCATCTCAACCTTGAGCTTGGTGGCGTCTCAATCGGTTATGTCATTGCGACCTCTGAACCAGCAGACAGGCAAGTCTCAATTCCGAGCCCTGTTGACATTTACAAAAGACAGGTCTCGATACTTGTTGACATTTACAAAAGACAAGTATCACCAACCTTGAGCTTGGTGGCGTCTCAATCGGTTATGTCATTGCGACCTCTGAACCAGCAGACAACCAAGTCTCAATTTTGAGCCTGTTGACATTTACAAAAGACAGGTCTCGATACTTGTTGACATTTACAAAAGACAAGTATCACCAACCTTGAGCTTGGTGGCGTCTCAATCGGTTATGTCATTGCGACCTCTGAACCAGCAGACAACCAAGTCTCAATTTTGAGCTTGTTGACATTTACAAAAGACAAGTATCACCAACCTTGAGCTTGGTGGCGTCTCAATCGGTTATGTCATTGCGACTCTGAACCAGCAGACAGCCAAGTCTCAATTTCGAGCCTGTTGACATTTACAAAAGACAGGTCTCGATACTTGTTGACATTTACAAAAGACAAGTATCACCAACCTTGAGCTTGGTGGCGTCTCAATCGGTTATGTCATTGCGACCTCTGAACCAGCAGACAGCCAAGTCTCAATTCCGAGCCCTGTTGACATTTACAAAAGACAGGTCTCGATACTTATTGACATTTACAAAAGATAAGTATCACCAACCTTGAGCTTGGTGGCGTCTCAATCGGTTATGTCATTGCGACCTCTGAACCAGCAGACAGCCAAGTCTCAATTTCGAGCTTGTTGACATTTACAAAAGACAAGTCTCAACCTTGAGCCTGTTGACATTTACAAAAGACAGGTCTCACTCGTACTTGTTGACATCTACAAAAGACAAGTATTATCCTTTTAGTCCCATAAGGGCTAATCTTGAGCTTGGTGGCTTCTCAACCGGTTACGTCAGTATGACCTCTGAACCGGCAGCTAGCCAAGTCTCAGTATTCAATCCATCAAGGACTATTCTCTCAAACGGCTGCAATACAACTTGGAAGTGACAACTCAGCAGATAAAGCAAGTTGGAGATTCGACAGGGGAGTCAAAACAAAATTATTTTTTATTAATTCCGAAAAGAAGGGATACATGAAGGCACATATATTACAAGCTACGAGCGTGCATCATAAGATCTGATCCGTTCTCCAAGGAAAGCCAGCCTTGTCTTCCTGTCATTAGCAGCCCTGACGAGTGCCTGCGACCTTAGCTCAGCCTCATTAAAACTCGTCGTCTGGGCCAAGCGAGTTTTAACTTCGGCCAAGGTTGTCCTCTGAGCTAACTCTTACCGCGAAAGCTCGTCACTCTGAGCCTTAAGCTGCTCATGCAGCGCAGTTTCTTCCAGACGCACTGGTTCAGCCTTGGATAAGAGAAGATTTCCCTTCCTGATCATTTCCTTGGCCTTCTCAATTTTATCTTCGGCATCAAGAAGAGCACTGTTAGAAGCATCTTTGGCATCCCCAAGCTCTACTTGCCTTGTCTCCAAGGATTTCAAGTCTGTAGAAATGGCCTTAGCGGCTTCTTGAGCAGCAAGATGGGCTTCATGCATTTGAGCGATAAGGTGCGTAAGCTACTCATCAACTGAAGACTCCAAGTTCAAAAGACTGAGATGGCGCCATTCTTCTACGTCCCTCTCAAACTGGTCTACCAGAAGCTCTAATGTAGCGGCCTGGTTATCCCCTCTAAAGTCCCGAATACTTTCAATACTGCGGGAAAGTACCACTTTTAATTTAGAAAATGGCATAGTCGAGCCTTTCAAGACCAGATCGATGGATCGCTTCAAGCCTTTATAAAAGCTATCGACTATGTCACCTATAAAATTATTTTCAACCTTGGCCATTTCTGATAGACGGACAGCCTCCGAAAAATTCACCAGTCTGGTTGACACTACTGTGGAAGGAACGGCGGGAACACTGGCTGCAGCAGCATGACAGGTCATCGGTGATCTCGGCGGAGTCTTCATTGAAACCAGTACACTATCCACCGCTGAGGTAGGACTAGTGACCATCTCCTGAACTGCAGGCTCAACCACTAGGGTTGGGGAAGTAGGGCTTGTAATCACCCTCAGCTCCGCACCTGGCAAAACTGATGGCACCTCACTCATTGATATAGTTGGGAGTGAGGACACCTCCAAGACTACCACCCTTTCAACCTCCGTTCCTTCGGCTAGCTCAGGCCGATAAGGGGGCAGGTCACCATACAGCGCGTCCAACACAGCAGCATCTGCCGCAGTCGAAGTGCTCATGTCACCCCTTGACCCCTCGGGAAGATCATCTGGTTCCCTTGAAGTTGACGCACCCCGAGGCAGAACATCTGCAACAAAATTGTGTTTGGGCAAGACACAATAAATAGTAAAAGCCAAAAAGGTCGGAACAATACCAAAGGATGATGTTGCCTCAAACATCTTGGCAGCCGCATCAGTTTCTACGGGCTCCATTGGAAAGTCCTTTGCGGAGTCAACACGAATGGCCGGCCTGCTTTCGCTTGCCGAATCTTCCGTGGACCACCCAAAAGAGCTTGGCGCTACAGGACTTCCCTTGAAAGTCCCAGCGCCCGAAGGACCAACGTCAGCTGCATCAACCTCCGGATTCCACTGGGACGGCAAAATAGCCGGCCTCATCACCCTCGTAGTAAGCAGACAGAGGATCATAATGTTCCCCTTGTTCTCCGACCGCCTCTGCTCTCGGGCTCATCACCGCCTCAGCTCCTACATCACGAAGCAGATAATAAGCGGTCCGGAGCACATGGAAGATATATTACAAAGATGAATCTGATCTTACCTAAGTCCGGAGCAACTTCACCAGTAGTCGGTTCAGCAACCGACGATTCAACTACTAATGGGGCAAGAGGAGGAACCGCCACAGATGGTTCGCCCTCTACAACAACCGTAGGAGCTTGGCGACGGGGTTTTTTCACCAATTGCTTCCTACGAGACCCACCTGTCCCTTTGCGCTTAATAGGAACGTCTGGATCCTCCTCCTTTGCTTCTTCTACATGTCTTGGGGGAACTGTCCCCATCACGTCGGAACCAGCTGCAAGAGTCTCGGCACCTGCCTCCGCTTCGAAGCGAGGACTTTCCGCATCCAAGGCTTCGCTGTCATCAATAGCAACGAATTCTTCTATGCCCGGGATGCGAACCCTCTTACCTTCTCTTCTCTCAGAGACCTTCCGCTTTAGCCGCTGAGAAATTAACTTCACACCAGAATTGTTAGCATAAAATCCAAGGGGTGTGGAGTTGGAAGTTGCATACCACTGGCAGAAGCACAGGGTCATTAGAAGGTTAGGTGTCCTCAACGGCATATGCGGCCGCGCTTCGGTACAGCCCGCAATGAAGAATCGCCAGGCACGGGCTCCATCAATAAGGCTCCCCATGAAAGCCAGATTGAGATTTGGGTTGCCCACATACAATTGGTCATATCCAAACTGTCGAGCAAACCGACTTGGAACATAAGGCTCAAAGTAGCAGGTATCCCCGCTTCTGTATAATAAATGTGAGGGCCGAATGCTGACCAACCACTCAAAAATTCCTCGGCTCAGGGTTGACTGCCCTTCCCCCGCATCTTTGAACTCCTCATCATAGCCTGCATCCCGAATACGGGGAAAACAGCAGAAGAGACTATAGACGTCATAGCGACGCACTAATTTACGGGCCTCAGCCTCGTAAGTCTTCTGCCATGAGCATCCTTCGAATCGGCGGAGGAGCGCCATTCGAACACCGTCAGGAGGGTCCTCTCCAGCTTCAATCAAAGAGGAACAATGAAGGGTGAACCACGCCATTAAATAAGTATATGACAGACCCACTCTGGGGTTAGGTCCGTCGCGGGGCGAAATGATCCCCTTTCCACGCTTCGTCGTTGGCGGCCTACAGAAAGCCTCCGTTAATGCACGAAGACCTCTCTGGATACAGCATACCATGGCCGGAAGGAGTCCCAGAGAACGACCATGGACTAGACGAACAGCAGGCAGCAGGACGTTCGGATGAATGACGTCACCCGACGAAGACGGCACCACACAACTCTTCAGCCAGACTGTCAAGAAGCCAGCCAGCAGTGCCTTCCGGGACATCGGCCGGCAAGCCTGATGATGGAAACTCCGAAGGACATCACCCTTCTCATAAGGACCATCGTCTTCCTTCACAACTAGATCCCCTTGGAAGTGCTTTTGCATCCGGTCAAAGATGTCTTCGACAGTGACTCCACAGTGAGCCGCTTCAGGAGTGTTCTCCATATCTGGGAACAAATAATCTCCCCAGCTCTTCAAGCTATAGGAGGTTCCCTTACTGCCCCCATGCATACTGGAGCAAATGTATAAGTGGCACATTAACTCCCGGTAAGTCTCGAACAAGGCAGGCTCCTGCTTCTCCAGAAGTGCCAATTCCGCTTCGCACGGGAAGTATTCTTCATACGGGATAGATCCCAAAGGCAGAACAAAGACTTCCCGCATCTCATGCAGAGCCATGCCCAGCTCGCCAATAGGGGTGAAGAAAGTCCCTGTAGCCGGGCAGTACAATTCAAAGATGGCGTAGAAGCACGCCACGTTCATCTCAATGCCGTAGCAAGTCGCCCTGACGGCCTCATAGAGGTTTAGCCTCTCCAGATCCTCCTCGAAATGAGCGAGGATGTATACAGTTAAATCCCTCCACCATGCCTTCGGAGGGTGAATTCAGCCTGGAGTCCTAAAGTCAGTGGCTGGGTAGTTCCCATTAACTTTGCAGAATTGGTTGCCAAAGGTCAGCGCCACTGCAGGATTTTCTTCTACTGGGATCTCTCGTGACACATTCCCAGGATGTAGACCCATTACGCAACGAGGAGGCCCCGCTCTTGCATAACCAGGAGACTGAAGCATCAATTTCCCTATGTGGACAGAGTCAGTACTCCGGCTCACTTCCCACGACATCTTTCGAGCCTGCGTCGCACACTGGAAGGAAGACAAAGAAAAATGACGCTTGTTGGACGGAAGGTAGAACTTTCACCATCCAACTGAAAAATCCACTGCCCTTCCCCTGCCAGTAGTTGGTGATCAGGATCTGGTGCGGCATCCCCGAACATGAAGTCGGGCTTCCTATAAGTTCGACGGTCAATATCTTCAAGGGGAGCCGTAGTCAAAATACTCCTCATGGTGTATTGATCACCACCATAAATAAGCGTGTCTCGAACGAGAGAGCTCCGCTCACTAAACAGAGAAGCCTGCCCTTGGAATTGCAGGCTGATATTGCCGTCCAATCCCCTGGTCATCTCAAATAGATTATTCGAAGGACCAGGAGTGTAGTGCACTGCAGAAGCAAAGAAGAATCGTGATTAGTTCATCAGCCAAGCGAACACAAAGACACAAGTTTCACCAAGGCATAGCCTCGCCCTTTGAGCGAAGCTTGCAAGGCGATAGCTTCAACAAAGCTTAGCCTCACAGTCAAGTCCGCATTTCGCAGAAAATGTCCAAGTGTTAGCTTCACTTCGAAAAGCTTAAGCAGAAGGCGGCACAGCCTTAAGGATTAACTTCGTCAGAAGGGCATTATGGTCAAAAATTATCATTAGTCCTTTGCGGCCATGATTGAGGGGACAGACCCATATCGAGACACAGAAAAATACGCTAAATCTAATTCTTCATTAATGTACCAACCGCCTACATCGTCGGTGGTATTATCAACATCGAGCTTATCAATGCTCTTTACAAGTGGTTCTAACTCCCACAGGCACTCTTCTTTTTTAGGCTCAGTGTCAGCCTCATTACCAGAGTCTGGCTCCTCTGGTTGCGGGGTTTCATTTGTCTCCACAGGATCCTGATATAGGAGGGAATCCGTGAAATAATTTTTGACCCCTTTAAACGGATACCTTTAGGTGATCAACGTTTGAATCTTTCCACTCCCATTAATGTATTTCATGACTTGGTGGAGGGTGGAGGGAACGATGGAGTTGCGGTGAATCCATGGTCGTCCCAACAGTAGGTTGTAGGAAGTATCAGCATCGATGACGTAGCATGTCACTTCCGACTTGAGGCTTCCAATCTGGCATTTGAGCTTGATCTTCCCCATCGGACGGGTGCCATTGGCATTAAACCCGTAAATGGTTGTCTGGGTAGGGCTCAGACGATAGGTGGCGATGCCCAGATGTTGCATGACCCGGCGAGGCATGATGCTCAACGCGGACCCTGGATCTACCTGAATGCGGTTCACCTCAGACGATCCAATATACCCTGTGAAGTACAGGGGTCGATCATGCTTCCCTTTAACCTGCATATCATCTGCTGTGAAGGTAATGCAGGGAGCATTTGGGGAGGTGTGGAGGCAATCCTCTACATCTTCCTCCTTCGGCACCTGGGTCATGAAGACCTCAGCATTTGCCAGAGCTTCTTGTAGAGCTTCTCTGGTCGACTTTGATAGTCTAAGAAGTTCATACAAGGTAATGCGTGCCGGGATGTTGGCTAGTTGAGTCAGGACATCAAAGCGGTAAGGTGTCGTGGATCCTTCCGCTACACCTTTCGAAAGAACTCGAGAAAATCGAGTTTCTTTCTGTTTCTCCACAAGTTGTTTTGTGGAGGGCTTGATTGGCTCTACAGCTGGTTGTGGAGGGGCTACCGCCATCTCGCCATACTGCTTCAAGTACGGCTGTCCCGAACGGGTTCCCGCCATCGGTTGGTTGGGCTCTGCGGCCAAGACTATTGTTTCATCCTCTGAGTCAGTTAACGAGGGAACATCAGTCTCGGCTTCTCGAGAGGAGGCACACACCACATTGCAGGATGAAGCCTTTGCCTTGCCTTTGGATTTTCTGTTGGTCACAGTAGTCCATTGCTGTTCATTGACAAGGTCAGGGTGGACCCACATGATTCCCCCTTGAGGTGTAGGGACGGGTACCAAGCCTTTCTCTTACTGCTGATGAGGGTCTACGTTGACCACTCTTAGTTCTCCTTTTGGAACAGGTATCACTCTCGACGGTGTCGGGGGTTGCTTTCCGAACTGGAGAACCGACGTCATGTTGGCCGTCACCTTCTTCTGCTCTGGTCGGAGCTTTAACACCTCCGCGTCAATCAGAGCTTGAAGGATGTCCTTGAAGACGTAGCAGCTTTTGGTAGGGTGGCCCAGCATCCTGTGGTACAAGCAATAGGTGGGATTGTCGGTCTTGCCGACTTCCTCGGGGCGCCTAGCTTCAGGGAGCTTCAGTCGATTGCTCTTGTTGAGTAGTTTAAAGAGTGAATCGACATATTCCTCCTTGAAGGAATATTGCTTGTTGGCGCATGGCTGGCTTGAAGAGCCACTCGCCTTGCCTGATTGAGGTTTGGCGGGAGATTTGGTCTCCGTTGCCAAATTATCCTTCCGCTTTGTTTGGAGGGATGTGTCTGGCGCACGCCTTGTCGACCTTTCCGGCCTGGGCTTACCTTCCTCCGCTCTGACGCGGGCGACAATATCCTCAGCCTGTTCACCTTGTTGGACTAATTGCTTCCAGGTGCGTCTTTCAGCAACTCCTATTTGAGCAAGGAGTGAGATTTGGAGATTGTGGCGGCATGTTTCCACCAGAGTGACCTGGGTCATGCCGCTTGGACACCGGAGTGCCACATTCCGAAATCTTTCCACGAAAGACTTGACGGACTCTCCCTTTCGCTGTTTAGTAGCCAAAAGGGTAGGCATCGTGACTTCTGAGTCATCCTCGAAGAAGCGCGTTAAGAAAAGCTTCTCCAAATCGCCCCAGTTCTTGATAGAACCTTCTGGGAGCTTCATGAACCATTCAAAGGTCAGCCCTTTCAGGGTGCCGATGAACAGACGAGCCAGGATAGCATCGTTATCTACTACATTCCCAGTTTGGGATTTAAAGTAGTAGATGTGTTGGTTGGGTGACCCTTTCCCATCGAATGCTTGAAGGGTTGGAGCCTTGAACTTGGACGGGTATGGAACCAAGTCCCATTCAGCAGGATAGGGCCGGACTACTCCAGCTTCTTAGAGGCCTTTACGGTTGGTAAGGGCCTCGAGGCGTTGCTCCAATTGACTCATTCTTTTAGCATGAGCCTTTCCCTGGTCTTGGTCGCCCTTTACTTGCGACGAGGATTTGGACAAATTAGAAGTAGATCGCGGCCTCTCCTCAGAAGGTTCGGAAGATGAGCTTTCTCCCTTTTTTCCTTTGCCCTTCGTCTTTTTAGGAGGAGATTTCCTCCTGTCTTCGAACAACTGTGCAAGCATCTGCTTGAGGGAGTCGATAGATTCCTACTGAGAAAGAATCATATCTATTTGTGCCTTCTGGATTTGTTCTAAACGTCTAGCCATTTCCTCAGGAGTGCCTATCATGTAGGCGGAGGCCTCCTTCTCAACGGAAGAGTTTGAAGCCCGTGATTCCGCTACGGCGGAGTGAGAATCATTCACTTTAATGCCATGGGCTAAGGCATTATAATCAATCGGGGGAATGGCCCCAGTCCGGGTGCGAGTGTGTTGATACACCCCTTCCGGTTCAGAGTCAGACTCATCCGAGCTGACTGCAGGTTGTTTTCCCTTGCTCCTGCTCGTCATATTCGCAGTGAGCTCCGGGTACTCAATGTCAGAGAAGGTTCTCCTTCTGTGGGAGCGCCTTCTTTTGGCTGACGGGGAAATCAGGGTCAGCTGTCTAACTAAAGACTGCTGGTGCACACCTGAACCACAACGGCACTCGGAGAGCATAGAGATGAGCCGTTGGCAGCAACATGATGAAGTGACCTGATTGGCATTTCTTTTCTTCGTCAAGTAATCCCTCAGATCCACGGGAGGGGGTTCGAAGAGATTAACCTCGCAACGCCGAAGACGGGAGGCATCCATATGCTGTATAGTATGGACGCGGGCTTCAGGGACGCGGTTCTCGCGTCGTGGCTGTATAACGTGTGTCTGGCGTCTCTTTTGAGATGAGACGCGATTCTCGCGTTGCTGCTTGGTGCGTCGGGGCAGAGATGTTTGAGAGAGGATGGGCTGCTGGGCCCCACGCCTATGGGCGCGTGCCTCTCGCACTTGACGAGGCGCAGAGGCTTCACCTTGGCGTTTGATGAGTTGGTCTTCAGAGGACCTAGCTTGAGGAGTCTCGCGTTTGGGCCGCCAAACGCGGACTTCACGTGCTGGACGTGGCGCGGGTAAGGCGCCAGATTGTACATCGCGTCCAGCCTCAGTCGGACAACCAGAGGTTCCAACTTGTAGCTGACGCGCACGTCTCCTCTGTCGACGCTCAGCGTTTCGGTTGCGTCGTAGAGGTGGAGAGTGACCAACGACGACCTGATGCTGAACACCAGAGATTTTGACCACGCGGGTCTCTCGAGAGACGCTGACGCGGGTGTTCCGTGCTGCGCGGTTGATCGCAGCTGCAGTTGTGCCTGAGATCACGCGGGCCTTCTGAGAGGCGTTGGCGCGTGTATCTTGCTTGGCACAGTTGGCAGCAGCAGCGCCCGAGAGAACCTCGAATCGGGCTTCGGGGCCATTCCCCGTCGAGACCCTGCGGCAGACGCGGGTCTTTGGGCTCTTGGAGCCGGCAGAGAGAAACTCTTCGTATTTCGCCTGGTCGAACTCGACAACAAGCGATTCGACCATCTTTCCCTTACGAAGGACGTCATCTTGCGCCACGATTTGCTCATCAGTGACAAATGTAGTCCCCAGCGGAGTCGCCATCTCTTGTACGCGCCGGAAAAAGAAATAAAGGTGTTCGCTGTAAAATTTCCTTGAATCAGATGAAAAATTACAACAAAACTGTTTTCCTTCCAGTTACAAGGGAGGGAGGATGTTGAATCTTGAATCCTCCCTTTGTTTAATGCTGGGTTCTTCAAGTGGCGGTGGAGAGTGAAACTTGTTCTCCGTTGACCGGATGACCGTCGGGATCGTCAGGGATCTTCTCTTTGGCTGGTAAAAGGAGTAACACAGCTCTGTCTACCAAAACTCTCAAAGAGAAGGTAGGCAAAGGGCAACTCGTACGCAGCGAGCTTGTTGAAGAGTTGAGCTCTCTCTCTCTTGTCTCTGTCTGTCTCTCTGTATTGTCCTTGTGCCGCCGTGTGCGTCTCTTTTTCTCCGAGCGCCTTCTCCCCTCCTGTTGTCCCCGCGGTTTATAGCGACGGGGCTATTTATAGAGGTTCCAGGGGTGAACGTGCCCCCTAAAAATGTTCCACAATGAGGGGCCAATGATTGAAATTCACAAGGTATATGATGTTAATTGTACAAGAATCAGGTATTTAAGAGATGGTTTAGAGTTTAGAATTCACCTTTGATCTTGTTTACTTCGAATATTTGATTATTATACCTTGTTTCAATCTTTCATTATAGTGAGTAGCTATATCGAGTCGTACCACGAGGAGAGCAAGCGTAGAAGCTTTCACGATACTAGTGAGACAAGAAACAATACTCTTCTTTGTTAATCACACAAGAGAAAACAATATACAAGAAGTTGTGGATTGGTGGTGGTGCATTGTGAATAAGAAGTGAAATGAAGTGAATGAAGTGTGTTGAAGTAAAGAAAAGAAAAGAATGCTAAAATGAAATGTGTTGATTCTCTTGATTAGAAAGATGCATGGCTAGCATTACTCAACCTCCTTGCTAACATACTACCTCTATTGTTGATTGCAATATTGTCTCATCAAGAATCATAGACAATTGAGAATGGCTTGCTTGTTCAAGTGTGTGGTATTCTTTCTTGAAGACTTAGTGTTCCTTTTGGTTAGTTAGCTAGAAGCCTCTTCTTGAATACTAAGTTCTCTTACTAGGTGTACAATGAGGAAATATAGGATTGGTACTCATTTAGTGCAAAGGTTAGAAGAATCAAACTCTTTTGGACTTCAAAGCTTAACTACAAAGTTAGCTTGAAGTGCTTGAGTTGATCTTGCTACTCAAGTGACACAACCATGGTAGTCCATCCTTTTGATCCAATCAAATGCTCTTTATAAGAGATACTCCATTCATCTGGAGATCTTACAAGCAATCACCAAAGGATACAACATACTCCATTAGAATTTACAAGAAACATGAAACAATGCAAGAATTGAAGTATACAATCAACTAGAGCTAGTAGTAGCTAGGTGAGCTTTAGCTAGCCACGCATTCAAGAAATTAGCCTTCCATTACACTAACAAGAAAGCTATAATACTCCATTGAAATCAAAGATCTAAACAACTCAACTAGAATTAAACTAGAACTAGAAATTGAATGCAAGAATTAAAAGCATAAGAAGAGAAAGCATACTCAATTCTAGTAAAAAGAAGATGAGAGCTCCATTGAATCTTTGCTTCAAGGTTGTCACAAGTCTTGATTACAAACTCTCAAAGTGAAGAACTCTCTCTCAATTTAGCTAGAGATCAAGGAGGAAGGAGAAGAGAACTCAAATCCTAAAACAAAAATTACAACCAATCCAAAATTTTCTCTCTCTCTTCACTGCCTTCGCGCACGAACCCTGGCCACCTATTTATAGCAATCCATGAGAAGCCTCTAAATCCTTGGCCGTTGCCACAAAATCCGGGGCTCAGCGGCCCAGATATTGCCGCGCCCAAGCGGCAAGGCGCGGCCGTTGAGAGTCTGTTAGCTAACAACTTTCTGTTACAGGGTTGTTACAAGTTGGTTAGCCACGTGGTCTTCTGGAATCTTTGTTAGGCGCGCAGATCTCAACTGATTTTGAATTCAAATCTTGGATTCTTTTGATTTAACCCCTTTAATTATCACTAATTAAAGTGATTCAAAGGCTTTTTCTCTTTAAGTGGTGGTCCTGCAAAATTAGAGAGAAAAGGGGTAAAAATCACATATTTATATATAAAATGCATGATATGAAGGCGATATAATATGCAAATATGTGTAACAATCAGCCAACTTCCCCGCTTCCCGTTATATGGGCGGTGACTGGCCCCATAACCAGGGCGGTTGTAACCGATGCGCGGGTTTCAACCCACGCGCCTTGATACTGTGACGCGGGCTTTGGGCCCTCGGGCCTTGAGTTTGAGACGCAGGCTTTGGACCCTCGCGTCTTGGTGCTGAGACGCGGGTGTTGAGCCCACGCGCCTTGAGTTTGAGACGCGGGTTTTGGACCCTCGCGCCTTCGTACTGAGACGCGGGTGTTGAGCCCACGCGCCTTGAGTTTGAGACGCGAGTTTTGGACCCTCGCGCCTTGGTGCTGAGACGCGGGTGTTGAGTGATTGGGAAAGAGTTGTGTGGAATTTTAGCACAAATATTATGTAAAATGAGAAGGTTCAGAAACAACCTCAAGTGCTTTTGATTACTCCACAAATGTATTTAAAGATTGATTTACCCTTTCCAATCTCCGTTATAGCATAGAGCTATACCGAGTCGATTCTCAGGGAGAGCTAGCGATGGAAGCGTTACGGATCGAAGTGAAGATGTAAAACGAAGATTCTTCTATGCTTAAAAGAATAAAGAATCAAATGAAAAAGAAGTGAAAGAATGGATGGATATATTCATGATGGAAAATGTAAAAAGAAATCAAGAAGAGGTTTGCTTTGGTATTCACACTAAAAAGAAAAGAACACTTTGAAAAGACTTTGAATAAAAGAAAACCATGACTAGCTAACCTTACTACCTTGCTAAAGACTTACTAAACTCCGTGATAGTGAATGCGTGCCTCATGTTGATTCATCGGCATAGATTTGTCTTGCGTGTTGGTCTAATTACCTTCCCACTTGGATGACGGGAACTCATTCTTGGACTTGTCTTGTAGCCTCCATAGATATCATAGGCCTACAAGTTAGACTTTCAATAATGGAATCAAAAGAGCTACACTCAAGGGATGCAAATGAAGAACATACAACATTCAATAATGGACTTAAAGAAGTTGTACATCAAATAGCATATTGGTGATCCATCTCCATGTTCCATCAAGGCACTTGTTCAAAGACAAGGCTCTAAATGAGGCACACATGAATCATATGGAGAATTACAACAAGATACTTGCCAAGCAATGAAAGAAAACCCATCGGAGAAGAGAAGATCATACACTTGCAAGATGAAATAAAGCAATCACCCATGAGTTAGTGAAGATAGCAAGGCTAGTGGTTAGCTAGTACATGGAGAAAGAATTAGCTACTACTAGCCATTACAAAAGCAAAACAAAGCATGAAGTAAAAGTGCAAGAAAGTAAAGCAACAAGTAAAGAAAGCAAGTAAACTAGAAAATGCAAGAATAGAGAGAAGAGAATGGATCAATCCTTGCTTCACAAAGTGTCACTCCTTGATGTACACAAGCTTTCTCTCTCTTACAACTCTTTCTTTACAGAATTTCTAGGGAGAAGAAGATCATAGAGAGCTACAAAAATCCTAGAGAAAAACTAACAAAAATACAAAGCTTTACACTAATCTCTCTCTCTTCTCTGTTCAGTCTTTGCTCGCAGGTCCTAGGTCCAATATTTATAGGCCCTGAGAGAAGCTTCGAGATCCAGGTTGTTGGCGCAAAATCTGGGATCCTAACAACCTATAACTGCCGCAGATCCTCAAAGATTTCCCAGTTTTGGCGGCAAAACTGATTCAGTTCAGCAACAGATTTCTGTTGCTGATTTGTTGAGAAGTGGTTATCCACGTGGCCTTCTGGATTCTTCATTGGGCGCGCGGATCTCTCTAGATCTTGATTTCAAATCTTGAGGCTTATCTTAATCTTTGATTTAATCACTTTAATTATTGCTAATTAAAGTGATTATTGGCTTTCTCTCCATTAGAGTGTGTACCTGCAAATATATAGAGAAGATGAGTAAAAATCATGTATTTATTTATTAAATGCATGGGAATTGTGAGGTAAAATATGCAATATTGAGTTACAATCACACCCCCACACTTATTCTTTTGCTCGTCCCGAGCAAAAACAAAGAAAAAGAAAATCTAAACTACCAATTTTATTACACCACTTTCGCAGGTGACGCGATTGCACTGAGCATGTGCAACAAGCCGTTAAACCTCTAGGTTACCCTAGAGGAGGAGTGTTGTCTCCTGAGGGTTTTCAGCGGATTGCACCCACAAAATCCATAAAGAAAGAAAACAAATGTTAGTATTTTGAAAACGCATTTTGAACAAGAGACATGTTTACGAACTATTTTTGCAAAAATATAAGTGATCCTAGGTCATAAGTCCACCTATAATCATTCTTCCTTAAACTTAGTCTCCATGCAAGATCTTGTCTTTAATTAAGGTAAGAATTCAAAATTGGATTGAATACTTTATCTTTCATAAAACCTAGATAGTATGCACACCGTGCTCGTGAAGATTTCTGGGATTTCAACTCTAACCATCAAGCCATTTATTTATTTATATATATATTTTTTTTCTTTTTTCTTCCCTTAGTTTAGGCTTTCTAGTTCACCCTTGTAACGAGCCTTTAACCGATAACTCCCAAACCAGACGGTCTTAGGGCACCAGATGAGAAAACATCCCTCGGGTTTAAGGTCTCGAGTGAAAAAGGCCACAAAACTAAAGGGGATTATTTATAATCACCGTTAGGCGTGAATAATCATGCTTCTTGAGGCACAATTATCCAGCTTAATAAGTGAGATCACCGTTAGGCGTGAGTAACCATGCTTCTTGAGGCACAATTCTCCAGCTTAATAGGTGATGTTTATTTATAATTTTTTTTTTTTAATGACATTTTGGTCTTTGTCTCCATCCCAAGAAATGTGTAAGTGTAAAGTGCATATTTATCTAAGGCAAAAAATTCAAGATAAAAATATCTCACCAATTTTTCTTACTTAGCCTATAATTTCAAACAAGATCTATTATTTCAACTAGGTTTAAGATGTCATAATTAAGGCTTTCTTAATTCCTAAGATACATCTTAATTTTCTTAAAAATAGATCTAAACTTTGTCTCTTATTTCAAAAAGTTTTTATTTTTATATATATATTTTTTATTATTATTATTTAAGATCTAAAAACTCTATGTTAGTAAACCCTCCCCCACACTTATTTCATGCATTGTCCTCAATGCATCATGATATATGTATGCATGAAACAGGTAAGAGGTAAGAAACTTTTATTTACAAAAAGGTGCAAAAAATTATTTACAAAGAGTATATACAAGTGTAACCATTACCTAGGCTTTTGGTCGTTTTCCTCTGGCCCGTTTCCCATCGTTCCAGTGCGTCTGCTTTCGTGAGCTCAGTTGGGAAACGGTATGAATTTTGTTAGCCTTAGGTGTTTCCAGATTCAATTGATTGTTATTATCATTCACACTCATTCCACCACATTGTTCACAAACAAATGCCTTTTCACCACTCTCACTTTGAATCTCATCACTTCCAATATCTAGAAATTTTAACTCCTCTCCATATAATTCTTCAAAACTCAAGTCAACATCCGGGAGTATGCAATCAGTTAACTGACCCCGAGTGGACTCATCTAGACACATGATCTCATCAGCAAACAGGTCTTCAAAAGATATATCAATGGAGGTTCTTGAAGAGAATCACAGAATTGTGACTCATCTTTTGAATCCTCACAATTGTCCTCAATAAAGCTAACCTCAAATGTTTGATCTTTTGTTTTGTGAGGCTGTGTGTGGAAGACATTGTGTTCATGTGTCATATTACCAAAAGTCAACCTCATTGATCCATTCCGGCAATTAATGATGGCATTTGCAGTAGCCAGGAATGGTCGTCCCAAAATGACTGGAGTTTGAGCCCTTTGATTAGAATTTGACACAGGTTTTGTTTCAAGGACTACAAAGTCAACAGGATAAATGAATTCTCCAACTTTGACATGGACATCATGTATTTCCCCCTTGGGTCTAGTAACAGAGCGGTCAGCCAATTGTATGGTCATTTGGGTAGGGAGGAGTTCACCTAGCCCCAATTGTTGGTACACAGAAAAAGGTAGGAGATTGATGCTGGCCCCCAAATCAAGAAGTGCACTATTTATGGTAGTCTGTCCTATGATGCATGAAATGGTGGGGCTCCCTGGGTCTTTGTATTTTACAGGAATTGGACCAGTGAGCAACTCAGTGATGGATGATGCTAGGAAGACTTTTTTAGGGACTTGTGTTTTCCTCTTCTTGGTGCACAGTTCCTTTAAGAATTTAGCATATGATGGCACTTGTTGTATGGCATCAAGAAGAGGGACATTGATTTGGACCTTATTGAACATTTCTTTTATTTTCTCCATGTGAGCATTTGTCTTGGGATTCTTAAGCCTGTTTGGAAATGGTACTCTAGGCATATAAGGTTGCTCATCTACCTTTTCTTTCCCTTTGGCTTTTGAAGTGGATGGCTCTGAACTAGAGGATGGGTTGTCAGAAGTTGGTTGGATTGGGATTTGAGGTGTTGGCTTTGGTATTGGATGAGATGGTGGATTAGAAACCTTATTGTCTATTTGTTTTCCAGATCTCAGGGTATGAATAGCATGACATTGACTGGGTCCTGAATCTTCCACTTTATGCAAAGGGAAGTGATGTTTGGGATTTGGCAATGGCTGGCTTGGGAACATTCCATTTTGTCTCTCAGCCAATTGCTCAATTTGGACCTTAACTTTATTCAACTCCTGCTCCTGGTTCTTTGTAAAGGTTTCTAGCATTTTTTTCAACTCTGATATTTCTGAATCATTCTGGGGTGGATGTTGATAGTATGGAGACTGGAATTGTGATTGGTAGAATGGTGGGTACTGATATAGTTGTGACTGTGGTGGACTTTGAGATGGATGAACATACAGTGAATTTTGATTGAAACTGGATGTGTGAGACTGAGCATTATAAGGATGTGGAAGTGGTGGTCTATAATGCTCAGGACCAGACTGACTCCACAAAGAATTTTGATGGTTCTGCCATCCTAAATTGTATGTGTTAGAGTATGGGGGTCTGGTAAATGCTGCATTCAGATTCTCCTGATATGATTTGGGCTGATATAAAGGACACTCCTCAAAAACATGGCTAAGGTCATGACAGTTGGTGCAACCCGGTTGAATTACAGGCAATGGGTTGACCTGATTTATAACAGAATTTCCCCTAGACTCAAGCAGTTCTATCCTCTTCATTAATTGTGTGATCTTGGCATCTGCAGCTAGAGAGGATTCTATGGAGTGTGTACCAGTTCTGGAAGTGGTGGGAGTCGGTTTATCAGGGCATGACTCCCACTGAAGGGTTTTCTCAGCTAGGGTTTCAAAGAGATCCCACCCCTGATGTTCATCTTTCTTCAAGAATTCCCCTTGGCACATGGATTCCAAGAGGGTTTTCGTTTGGTAATCTAAACCGTCATAGATAATCTGGCATAGACGCCATTTCTCTATGCCGTGATGGGGACACAGGGCAAGAAGGTCTTTGAAACGCTCAAGATATTTCCAGAAAGGTTCATTTGGTTCCTGCTTGAATTGCATTATATTCTTTCTCATGAGGGCTGTTTTGTGAATAGGATAGAATTTTTTAAGAAAGACCTTAACAAAATCATCCCAAGAAGATATGGAACTGACAGGAAGATTGTAAAGCCACTTCTTAGCTAGATCCTTAAGTGCAAACGGTATGAACCATAACCTAACAGCATCCTCGGTTAGTTGGGAAATTCTCATCATTTGGCATACCTCTTCAAACTCACGAATAAAGAGGTACGCGTCCTCAGACTCTAGACCATGAAATCGGGGAAGTGTACTAATGAATTGAGGTTTCAGCTCGAAGTGATTTCCATTAGGCTCGGGGAGAAGAATGCAAGATGGAAGGGAGGTGCGAATCGGATAAAATCGATCTTGAAGTGAGACGTTGTTTGCCATAATGTCAAGTGGTTGTGTAAGTGCAAGTGTAGAAAGAATTTGGATTACGGAACCACTCTAGTATATACAATCACAAACAACGTGCACCGATCACACCAGCGAAAAAGAAAGGAAAAATAACAAACAAAAAAAAATCAATCCAAGCTATCTAAGGATCCTGGACCTAGACGACTCCTAACAATTAGATCGTCCACAGGAGGTTTAGTGTAGACTTTGACTATAAGCGAATCAGCCAGGGAAGGGCAGGGTTGGTGGGAGGTTTTCCGTTAGAGACGTTCCTTAATTAAGTAACCAGCAACCTTCGGGCTTTCGGCCCTCAATCCCTTTCCTAGACACTGATTTTACAAAAGTCATTTTCAACACTTTTCCCCTTAGGATAATCTCCTAAGTGAGTCCGAGATGTCCCTAGGGCCAACGTCTATCAAATTTTATTTACAAGCTTGGGATTGTGAGTGCGTGGGAAAATGATTTTTGGGCTAAGGAAAGGGTAATGAACTCCCCACCTTATCTTATTTATCGGTTATGCCCTTAGAATTGATTTGTGCAAGTGTACAAGATAGATAACAAGGATTCACTCAAAGCATGAAAATCAAGCAAGAGATGATTCCTAGTCTATATGCAATGCTTACGTACCTTGCCTCCAGCACTCTTCAACAGTAAAAGTAAATGAATTGAAAAGACACATGCCTAGAAATGCAAATGTCTAATCAATTTTTAACAATTTCAACCAATTTTTTACTGTTGTTTAATTAAGCAGGAGTATGGTGAAGAATACAGGAAATTATGTATAACAGCAGATGTATTTTGCAGAGAAGCAAGCCCTGCAGAAATTAGGTCAGTAGTGAGCTCAGTATTGCCGCAGATCTGCGGCAAAATTCCCGAATCTGCGGCAAAACTGAGGGATCCTGGTCTCTGCTTTCGAGAGCAGAGGCCCAGGTCCACTTATATGTATACTGAAATGCAAATTTTCCTGTTTTCTTCTCCTGTAACCTGCAACAGAGAAGAAGATTCGTTTAGTTCTTCACTTTAAAGAAAATCCGTTGCTCTCCTCGGCAACGGCGCCAAAAATTTGATTGGGAAAGAGTTGTGTGGAATTTTAGCACAAATATTATGTAAAATGAGAAGGTTCAGAAACAACCTCAAGTGCTTTTGATTACTCCACAAATGTATTTAAAGATTGATTTACCCTTTCCAATCTCCGTTATAGCATAGAGCTATACCGAGTCGATTCTCAGGAGAGCTAGCGATGGAAGCGTTACGGATCGAAGTGAAGATGTAAAACGAAGATTCTTCTATGCTTAAAAGAATAAAGAATCAAATGAAAAAGAAGTGAAAGAATGGATGGATATATTCATGGTGGAAAATGTAAAAGAAATCAAGAAGAGGTTTGCTTTGGTATTCACACTAAAAAGAAAAGAACACTTTGAAAGACTTTGAATAAAAGAAAACCATGACTAGCTAACCTTACTACCTTGCTAAAGACTTACTAAACTCCGTGATAGTGAATGCGTGCCTCATGTTGATTCATCGGCATAGATTTGTCTTGCGTGTTGGTCTAATTACCTTCCCACTTGGATGACGGGAACTCATTCTTGGACTTGTCTTGTAGCCTCCATAGATATCATAGGCCTACAAGTTAGACTTTCAATAATGGAATCAAAAGAGCTACACTCAAGGGATGCAAATGAAGAACATACAACATTCAATAATGGACTTAAAGAAGTTGTACATCAAATAGCATATTGGTGATCCATCTCCATGTTCCATCAAGGCACTTGTTCAAAGACAAGGCTCTAAATGAGGCACACATGAATCATATGGAGAATTACAACAAGATACTTGCCAAGCAATGAAAGAAAACCCATCGGAGAAGAGAAGATCATACACTTGCAAGATGAAATAAAGCAATCACCCATGAGTTAGTGAAGATAGCAAGACTAGTGGTTAGCTAGTACATGGAGAAAGAATTAGCTACTACTAGCCATTACAAAAGCAAAACAAAGCATGAAGTAAAAGTGCAAGAAAGTAAAGCAACAAGTAAAGAAAGCAAGTAAACTAGAAAATGCAAGAATAGAGAGAAGAGAATGGATCAATCCTTGCTTCACAAAGTGTCACTCCTTGATGTACACAAGCTTTCTCTCTCTTACAACTCTTTCTTTACAGAATTTCTAGGGAGAAGAAGTTCATAGAGAGCTACAAAAATCCTAGAGAAAAACTAACAAAAATACAAAGCTTTACACTAATCTCTCTCTCTTCTCTGTTCAGTCTTTGCTCGCAGGTCCTAGGTCCAATATTTATAGGCCCTGAGAGAAGCTTCGAGATCCAGGTTGTTGGCGCAAAATCTGGGATCCTAACAACCTATAACTGCCGCAGATCCTCAAAGATTTCCCAGTTTTGGCGGCAAAACTGATTCAGTTCAGCAACAGATTTCTGTTGCTGATTTGTTAAGAAGTGGTTATCCACGTGGCCTTCTGGATTCTTCATTGGGCGCGCGGATCTCTCTAGATCTTGATTTCAAATCTTGGGGCTTATCTTAATCTTTGATTTAATCACTTTAATTATTGCTAATTAAAGTGATTATTGGCTTTCTCTCCATTAGAGTGTGTACCTGCAAATATATAGAGAAGATGAGTAAAAATCATATATTTATTTATTAAATGCATGGGAATTGTGAGGTAAAATATGCAATATTGAGTTACAATCATTGAGCCCACGCGCCTTGAGTTTGAGACGCGGGTTTTGGACCCTCGCGTCTTGGTGCTGAGACGCGGGTGTTAAGCCTTCGCGTCTAGAACTTGAAACTCTACTTTTTAATGGCTTGTCTTTTAGTGATTTTTAGACAGCCTACAGTCGTAGTATTAAGCTGCAAGTCTTCGCAGTTAAATTTATGTGCCGGACAAACAAACTGCGACCATGGTCGCATTCTATCTTAATAGTTAATAAATAAACTGCGACCTTAGTCGCAGTATAATTATTTCATTGTTTTGGTTTTAACTTAAAATTTTTTTTATTTCAGATTTTGTGTCGAATGGCCAACATCTCTAATGATGAAAAAATTATGATTGGCCTTCCTGTTGAAGGGGAAGAGAATGAGGAAGAAGAAGAAGATGATGAAGATGATGAAGAAGAAGAAGGAAATACATATAATCAAGCTAACATCCCGTCGGAAAAGGAGCCAGAAGTGTTGACACTTAAAAAAACAAGATTCTTATTGGTCCGAACAATGTCTAAAACTTGTTGATATTTACAAAAGACAAGTGACAGACGAGCTGAAGACCAGTTTTCACCCATCTCCGAGGGACAGGGAAGCAACTTGGACTCCACTGATCCAGCAAGCAGATAGTGAACCCGGATTATTTCTGAACAGACCTCAGCAGGTCTAAGATGCTAGCACTTAGCATCACATGAGCCCAAAGGGATAGCCTCGCCTGAGAGGCTAAAATCATCCAACTTCGCATTGAAGCCATTCAAAGCCTCGCCACAAAGCAAACTCATAGCTTCGCCAGAAAGAGTTAACTTCTCCTGAAGCCACACACAACCGCGCAGAAGGATGTTCGGTAGCTTCGCCACAGATGTTATCTAGCTCCGCTGAAGAGCTTTCTTCTGACTTCGCCAGGTGCGCCTTCCAGCTCCGCTGTGAGCTCAACACGGTAGCTCCGCTGTTGGTCTGCTATGGTCAACCTTTGACCAATCAAATCTCCAGATGAGATCAGATCTAATCAGATCAAATCCAATTAAGATCAAATCGGAGATCAAATTCGGCAGTTGATTGTTACGGTCTCTTGACTCTCTTAAAACGAGTAAGAGGATCAGGAGAGATCTTTCAACAATATGGAAAGGATCAAAACAGATCAAAAAGATCAACTGACCTGCAATTTCTAGCTTCGCAGAAGCTGATCCTAGCCTCGCAGCAAGGCTACTTTCCAGATTTAAACAGATTTGATTCAATCTGTTTTCGTATTTTTAAGGGACGATTATACCCTTGCTCTCCTTATAAATAGCCCATCAAGGGCACAAGGAGAACGGACGGAGGGACCGACTCAAAAATCTGAGGCGACACGTACAAGAGGACTCCACAAGCAGAGGCTTTTTCACGACGCACCGTGCACTCTTGAATTCAGAGACTTTTAGAGAATTGCTTCTCTATTCAGGGTGCTGATACCCTAATACCTTCTTCTCAAGGAATCTCCAGAACCAGGCGAGAAGGAATTCCTAATTGAAGGCGGTTTTGAGAAGTAGTAAGAGGGTTCTACCAACCCTCTGTTCTCTGATTCTCCGAACCAGGCGAGAAGGGAATCTCATCGCTCGCATCGTCAAAGGGACAAAGTGGTCGCGCGCTGACCAGACTCCTATCGGCACACCTCTCCAGAATCTCTGAGGAGATCTACTTGTAATTTTTTCAAGAATACTTGTAATTTAGCTCCTCAACTTTTTATTGTAAGTTTTCCCCTTTGCTAATCAATGGAAAACAAGATGGCGACTCCGCTGGGGATTGTATTCTCCATTGCCGAGAATCAAGTGTCGCAATGCGACGAACAGACCTTCGGGTCTTACTCTGAATTCAGAAAAGCCGTGCAGCCAGAGCCTCTCTGGCTAAATCTTCAAGGAAAGTCTCTGCGGAGACAGAAAAGGTTATCTGCGAAACTACTGCGGCTCTCTGGCGCAACAAGGAAGCACGCCCGCAGTCCAAGTCCAACACTTTTGAGAACCTGGTCGTTCAATTCGACCAAGGAAGATTTGAAGAAGTCTTCTCTGGGGGTGGCCTAATGCTTCGAGCACGGAAGCATAGGACGGTCTCCACGGCTAAGGTTTCGGAACAGAAACCAGAAGCAGAATTCTACCAACACCCTCCAGCCTCGCGTGTGGCTAATCAGGTTCCTTGCGAACCTAAGTATCCTCTGCCAAAGCGGATGTGGAGGCCTAAACAGAAGTCTCTGGCTGAAGCTTCAGGCGTAGCTACGCCAAATCCACGCCTTTCTCGCAAAGAAAAAGGCAAGATGCCTGTCTGCTCCAACAATGCTGCCGACCATGAAGTCACGACGGCAATCATACCGTCGCCCAATTCAAGAGCAGCGACGCCTTGTGCCAGCCTCGTTCATGTGAGCAAAGCTACTGTACCTCAGCGTACTCACCGGTCCATGACCGCGAAGCTAGAGCCAAAGTATTATCTAAGGCTAATCCCCTTCGCAGCAGCATAGCGGGTAAATCACCACAGCGTGCTTCGCTTTCCAGTGCGTCAAGCACTAAGTTCGCGCCTATTGGCAAAGTTAGAACTAAAGCGCTATTCAGTGCTAATCCTTTCTGCAGGGATAAAAGGAACAGGACATCGTCCTATGTGCGATCCAAAAGAGCCTCTGTGTTGGATTGTTTAGGCCCCAGTGGGTCTGATTTGCAGGAATTGTTGACAAATAAACAAACCTCTTTCTCCTGTTGTCAACAAGTGGGATGTCAGTTGGTGACAGTCCACTCGGTCCATTGCCGGTTAGCACAAATCTTCGCCACTTCTCTAGGCCGGCGATCAGTTTTTGATCGACTGTCGGTACAAGCCCCGATGAAGCATCTAAAAGGAGCGTCTCGCGAGATCCACCCTCTGCATCCGTCAACATGACCGGAAGAGGACGAGAGTTACGCAGGGGAAGACAAACACCTGACGACACCCCTTACAGCTCCCCAGATTCAGATTACAGCCCAGGCTTAGGCGAAGTCTTGGTGCATGAAGAAGGTGTTTTCCGAAACACCAGATCTAGGGTGGCGATACCCTACAGTTATGAACAACCTTTCTCCTCAACGGCCCTAGCCTCGCCAGAGCCCAGGAAATCACTCCAGCCATCGGATGAAGAAGACGAAGACAGTGGGTACGCCTCTTCGGCGACAGTTAGCTCAGTGCAAACAAACAGAGCGTCAGCCAATATGGCTGATAACACTAACGACGACCTTTGTTGGCGCCTGGAAGCTCAGGAGCAAACTTTCAAAACCAGCAAGAGGCTCTGGACAATATTCAACAGATGCTTGCTCGACTCCTCAGCAATCGGAATGACAATGATGCCGGGAGCAATCACGATGAGGAGGAACATTTCAGCAATGAGCAGCCAAAGACGGAGAAATCCAAAGAGGGTTCTTCATTAGACGCCGAAGTCCTTAAAGGCCTCCAAGCTCAAATCGCATCCCTAGCTCAGAGGGATGAATTAAAGAAAGTAGGGGCAGTCCGTCCTTACCCATTAGAGTGAGATTCGGTGCCATATCTGCCGAAGTTCAAACCACCAATGTTGCATACGTATGATGGTAAGAGTTCACCAAATTAGCACATCTACTACTTCCGGTCTCAGACTGGTAATGTTATAAGCAACGACGCCATCATGGCTAGGCTGTTCATTGACACCTTAAAGAGGGTGACATTTGACTGGTTCTGAAGTCTCCCTCCGGGCTCTTTCAATTCCTGGATCAACCTGGAAACCCGGTTCCTCTCTCGTTTCTATGAGGACGATACCGAGGTGACCATGGACAAGCTCCTCTCCACCATACAGAATAAGGGCGAATCTGTCCGTGACTATATTGAACGGTTCAGAAACTTATCCTTGATGTGCCCAGCAGGGATGCCACTACCCATGCTCTTACAGACATGTAGGCACAACTACTTGGACCAAGTAGAAGTTCGCATGGGGGCTGTCAAGGCCCACACTTGGAAAGAATTGGTCGAACAAGCTGAGATAGCCAAAAAGTCGGCTAAAAAGTTCGAACCCTCTACCCCTAAAGGCAAATGGGGTATGAATAATAAAGGAGTTGCGACATGGCGCAGTCTTCTCAAGCTAAAGGGAAGAAGACTATGTCCGTTGAATTGTCCGGGGACGTACAGTCAAAAGCCAAGAAGAACGGCTTTAATAATCAGGAGTCTAAGTTCCCTCCAAAACAGTACTCCTTCAGAGACGATCAGGTGGTCACAATATTTCATTTACTCCACAAAGGGAATAAAATGAAGCTACTAGAGGCTCGGCGTCCTAATGAAATAGACGCACAAATGACCCCAAATACTGTCTCTACCACAGGATGATTCACCATCCTACCGACAAGTGCTATGTCCTCAAGGACAGAATTCAAGCCTTGATCGATGCAGGGGTCCTGACACTAAAGTCAGAGCAGAAGAAAGTCACTGCCAATATAGTGACCGTCAAGTTCGGCAAAATCCCAAAGATTATAGTTCCTGACGGGACTTATTCGGTCCCTGCGCCAAGGTTGGAAGTCGAGCATCCTCCAGCTAAAACTCAAGATAATAAGGGTCTTATTCCCTTGACATTGGAGATAAGGGAAGTCATGTGGATACACCCAGACCTTGTCCAAGACGTACAGCGGGATTCAAAGAAGTCCAAGTCGAAGGGCAAATCTTGCAATGTCATCTCCATCCTGCCAGACGATGATAATCTTACGTCAGCTTCCATCAGTGATTCTGAAGGAGAAAAGCACGCCTGCACGACGCAGGCTGAAACCTCAGCCGACAGGTACTCGATCCGGAAAATCGTACTTAAAATAGTATGAGAAAGCTACTGACGAGACACAACAGCAAACGATGTCAGTATAAGTACCAACATCCGCTTCAGTTCCAACCAAGGGAAAGGAGAAGTCTAAGGAAGTCCGGTTCGACCATGCCCTGAAGAAACCTTCAGGCCCAGGGCTTGACACGCCCTTTCGTTTTGACATATTGGCCCAGCTAGCCAATATCCCGGATCGTATTACTATACACGAGCTCCTTCGTCTCTCAAATGAGACAAGAGAAGCGCTCAGAGATGCACTGGCTAATTCAGAATTATTCCTGACATATATGCCAGAAATCCCTAAAGATGATGCTCAGTCCGCCTGCCCTGAATGCCGTCATGTGCAATCAAAGGTACCTGCTATTACCTTCACAGCAGAGGATATGTTGGCAGATGTTCTTCGATGGAGCATCACGAATAGGCCCTAAAGGCAAGATCATTGCCGAAGTGGGGGTTGTATTCATCTCCCCACAGAATCATGTCCTTCCCAGAGCATTCTCCCTGACAGAGTCATGCTCCAACAATGTAGCAGAATATAATGCTCTGCTCAATGGTCTTCAGCTCTCCCATGGAATGGGGGTACGCTACCTTGAAGCTTATGGCGATTCAAAACTGATTATCAATCAGGTTAAAGGCGAATACAAAGTCCGCCACGAAGACTTGGTGCCTTATTACCACACGGTCATCAAATTGGCTAATCTCTTTGAAGGCTTCTACATCGAGCACGTGTCTCGATCTCAAAATACCAAGGCGGACGCTCTTGCTGTATTAGCAACAACACTAGCCTTGCCAGCCGACACCGAGTATCACCATACAGTGGCAACTCGACATCTTGTATGCTCTAAGCATATGTTAAGAACCCGAGAGTCTATAATGTCTCCACCGATTTTGAGCCGAGAGATTGGCGCTTTTCTCTCATTGACTATGCTTTGCACGGTCTGCTTCCAGACGATCCTAAAGAAGCGGCATCTATCAGACGAAGGTCTCTCTGTTTCTACTACGATCCAATTCTGAAGACACTTTACCGTCGTTCATATGACGGTGTCCTCCTCCGTTGCCTTTCTCATTCAGAGGCACAGGAAGTGCTTAAAGAAGCACACGACGACGTTTGCGGAGCTCATCAGCCAGGTCCAAAGCTTAAAGACAGGTTGCATAGGCTTGGATATTATTGGCCAACTATGATAGCCGATGCCATCCAATATGCGCGAAGGTGTAAAGCGTGTCAGATTCATGCGGACTTCATACACCAGCCTTCGGAGTTGCTCCACCCGACTGTTGCTTCATGGCCATTTGAAGCATGGGGAATAGATGTCGTAGGGCCAATCAGCCCCTCTTCGATAAGAGGTCACCGGTTTATCCTGGCAATAACCGATTACTTTTCAAAGTGGACAGAAGCTATACCATTGGCTAAAGTCAAAACCTTTAATGTGGTTAATTTCATCAAACACCATGTCATCCATCGATTTGGTGTCCCTAGGCGGATCATCACGACAACGCTCCCCAATTCATAAGCTAAGTATTCTATCGGTTCTGCGATAAATATCGAATTCAGAATGTGATTTCAACTGCCTATAATCCCGCCGCTAATGGCTTGGCGGAAGCATTCAACAAAACTATCATCAAGCTACTCAAGAAGTTTGTCTCCTCGAACAAGCGAGATTGGGATGAAAAGCTTGGTGAATGTCTTTGGGCCTACCGAATCACGGTTCGAACACCGACAGGCAATACGCCTTTTTCCCTGGTATATGGGTGCGAAGCAGTCATCCCGTTGGATATCCAGGTGCCGTCATTGCGAGTCGCTCTGACCACTAGGATCACATCAGAGGACAATGATCGGTTGCACCTCCAAGAGCTCGAAGCCCTAGATGAGAAGCGACTACAAGCTCAGCAACACATCAAGTTGTATCAAGCTCGAATTTCAAAAGCCTTCAATAAGAAGGTCTAACAGAGGGTCTTCCAGAAAGGAGACCTGGTTTTAGCCGTCAGACGACTGATGATTATGATGCACAAGACCAAAGGCAAATTTCAGCCTAAATGGGAAGGACCGTTTGTGATAGAAACAGTCTATTCAAATGGAGCATACCGTCTTATGACTTCAGACGGCGACCTACTCATAATGCCGGTCAATGGCAAGTTCTTAAAGATGTATTATCCCTGATTAAGGATCCTTCTTATTATCAAGTTAACATTACACCTCTGATCAAGACCTTCGTGTACAAACTACACACAAAGAGAGCCTTTCTCTTCCTCCAAGCGAGATCATACAACCATAAACCAGTAGGAACCTGGCCATACACTGGTTGTCTTAAAGGAGAATCAAGGTTACACATACGTTAACCAGATGATCCAACATCCTTAACGATTAAGGACAGAGGAAAATGTTGGCCTTTAAGCCCAACATAAGTCCTCGACGACTCATCATGCTGAGGGGAGTAGCATGGCTAGCCCAACTCAAACGGTAGTTGGTAAAGCATATCAAACCCGTTGACAGCTGAGGATTTGCTAAAAATCTTAAGGGACCTGTTCCCAGTTGATTCCCCCTCCAAAATCACTTACCAATTCTCATCCATAGAATGGTAAGATCACATATACATTTCACTGTTACGTTAACATTAAACCTATGACAGTGATTCCCTCATTTCTCCCTGTGAAAACGAGACCTCCAAAATCACTTACCAATTCTCATCCATAGAATGGTAAGACCACATATACATTTCACTGTTACGTTAACATTAAACCTATGACAGTGATTCCCTCATTTCTCCCCGTGAAAACGAGACCTTTTCTCAAACTCCATTACAACCTTGAGCTTGGTGGCGTCTCAATCGGTTATGTCATTGCGACCTCTGAACCAGCAGACAGCCAAGTCTCAATTTCGAGCTTGTTGATATTTACAAAAGACAAGTATCACCAGCCTTGAGCTTGGTGGCGTCTCAATCGGTTATGTCATTGCGACCTCTGAACCAGCAGACAGCCGAGTCTCAACCCCGAGCCCTATTGACATTTACAAAAGACAGATCTCGATACTTGTTGACATTTACAAAAGACAAGTATCACCAGCCTTGAGCTTGGTGGCGTCTCAATCGGTTATGTCATTGCGACCTCTGAACCAGCAGACAGCCGAGTCTCAACCCCGAGCCCTGTTGACATTTACAAAAGACAGGTCTCGATACTTGTTGACATTTACAAAAGACAAGTATCACCAACCTTGAGCTTGGTGGCGTCTCAATCGGTTATGTCATTGCGACCTCTGAACCAGCAGACAGCCGAGTCTCAACCCCGAGCCCTGTTGACATTTACAAAAGATAGGTCTCGATACTTGTTGACATTTACAAAAGACAAGTATCACCAGCCTTGAGCTTGGTGGCGTCTCAATCGGTTATGTCATTGCGACCTCTGAACCAGCAGACAGCCGAGTCTCAACCCCGAGCCCTGTTGACATTTACAAAAGATAGGTCTCGATACTTGTTGACATTTACAAAAGACAAGTATCACCAACCTTGAGCTTGGTGGTGTCTCAATCGGTTATGTCATTGCGACCTCTGAACCAGCAGACAGCCGAGTCTCAACCCCGAGCCCTGTTGACATTTACAAAAGACAGGTCTCGATACTTGTTGACATTTACAAAAGACAAGTATCACCAACCTTGAAGCTTGGTGGCTCCTCAACCAGTTATGTCATCGCGACCTCTGAACTGACAGACTGCCAAGTCTCAGTATTCAATCCAGCAAAGGACTATTCTCTCAAATGGCTGCAATACAATTTGGAACCGACAATTCAGAAAGTGGAACAATTTGGAGATTCGACAGGGAGTCAAAACAAAATTATTATTATTTTCATTGATTCCAAAAGGATGGGATACATGGAGGCACATATATTACGACCTACGGGTGTACATTATAAGATCTGATCCGCTCTTCAAGGGAAGCCAGCCTCGCCCTCCTATCATTAGCAGCCCGGACAAGCGTCGGCGATCTCAGCTCAGCCTCATTAAAGTTCGTCGCCTGGGCCAAACGAGCTTCGACCTCAACCAAGGTTGCCCACTGAGCTAACTCCTGCCGCGAGAGTTCGTCACTCTGAGCCTTAAGTTGCTCAAGCCGCGTAGTCTCTTCAAGACACACTGGTTCAGCCCTGGATAAGAGAAGATTTGCCTTCCTGATCATCTCCTTGGCGTTCCCAATTTTGTCTTCAGCGTCAAGAAGAGCACTGGTGGAGGCGTCAATGGCATTCCCAACCTCTACCTTCCTTGTCTCCAAGGATTTCAAGTCAGAAGAAATAGCCTTAGTAACCTCCTGAGCAGCAAGACGGGCTTCATGCATTTGAGCGACAAGATGCGCAAGCTGCTCACTAACCAAAGACTCCAGGTCTGAGCGGCTAAGACGCCGCCATTCCTCTACGTCCCTCTCAAATTGATCTACCAGGAGTTCCAAGGCAGTGTCCTGGTGATACCCTTCAAAGTCCGAATGCTTGCAATACTGCGGGAGAGGACCACCTTTAAAGTTGAGAACGACATAGTCGAACCTTTCAAGACCAGATCGATGGATCGCCCTAAGCCTTTATAAAAGCTATCGACTATGTCACCTATAAAATCATTTTCAACCTCGGCCACTTCTGGTAGACAGACAGCCTCAGAAAAATCCACCAGCCTGGTTGACACCACTGTGGAAGGAACGGCGGGAACACTGGCTGCAGCAGCATGACAGGTCATCAATGATCTCGGCGGAGTCTTCATTGAAATCAGTACACTAGCCACCGCTGAGGTAGGACTAGTGACCATCTCCTGAACAGCAGGCTCAACCATCAGGGTTGGGGAAGTAGGGCTTGTAATCACTCTCAGCTCCGCACCTGGCACAGCTGACGGCGCCTCACTCGTTGATATAGTTGGGAGTGAGGACACCTCCGGGACTACCACCCCTTCAACCTCTGCTCCTTCGGCTAGCTCAGGCCGATAAGGGGGCAGATCACCATACAGCGCGTCCAACACAGCAGCATCCGCCGCGGTCGAAGTGCTCATGTCACCCCTTGACCCCTCGGGAAGATCCTCTGGTTCCTTGAAGTTGACGCACCCTGAGGCGAACACCTGCAACAAAATTGTGTTTAGGCAAGACACAATAAATAGTGAAAGCCAGAAGGTCGGAACAATACCAAAGGATGATGTCGCCTCAGACATCTCGGCAGCCGCATCGGTCTCTACGGGCCCCATTGGAAAGTCCTTTGCGGAGTCAACAAGAATGGCCGGCCCGCTTTCGCTTGCCGAATCTTCCGTGGACCACCCAAAAGAGCTTGACGCTACATGACTTCCTTTGACAGTCCCGACGCCCGAAGGACCAACGTCAGCTGCATCACCTCCAGATTCCTCCGGGACGGCAAAATAGCCGGCCTCATCACCCGCGTGGTAAGCGAACAGAGGATTATAATGTTCCCCTTGTTCTTCGACGGCCTCAGCTCTCAGGCTCGTCACCGCCTCAGCTCCTACATCACGAAGCAGATAATAAGCGATCCAGAACACATAGAAGATACATTACAAAGACGAAGCTGATCTTACCTAAGTTCGGAGCAACTTCACCAGTAGTAGTCGGTCCAGCAACCGACGGTTCAACTACTAATGGGGTAAGAGGAGGAAACGCCACAGATAGTTCGCCCTCTACAACGACCGTGGGAGCTTGGCGACGGGGTTTCTTCACCAACTGCTTCCTACGAGACCCACTTGTCCGTTTACGCTTAAGAGGAACGTCAGAATCCTCCTCCTCCATTTCTCCTACACGTCTTAGGGGAACTGTCCCCATCACGCCAGAACCAGCTGTAGGAGTCCCGGCACTTGTCTCCGCTTCAAAGCGAGGACTTTCTGCATCCGAGGCTTCGCTGTCATCCACAGCAACGAATTCCTCCATGCCTGGGACGCGAACCCTCTTACCTTCCCTTCTCTCAGAGACCTTCCATTTTAGCCGCTGAGAAATTAACTTCACACCAGAACTGTTAGCATTGAATCCAAGAGGTGTGGAGTTGGAAGTTGCATACCACTGGCAGAAGCACAGGGTCATTAGAAGATTGGGAGTCCTCAACGGCGTACGCAGCCGCACCCCAGTACAGCCTGTAACGAAGAATTGCCAGGCACGGGCTCAATCAATGAGACTCCCCATGAAAGCCAGATTAAGATTTGGGTTGCCCACGTACAGTTGGTAATATCCAAACTGTCGAGCAAACCGACTTGGAACATAAGGCTCCAAATAGCAGGTGTCCCCGCTTCTATACAATAAATGTGAGGGCCGGATGCTGACCAGCCACTCAAAAACTCCCCAGCTCAGGGACGACTGCCCCTCCCCCGCATCTTTGAACTCTTCCCCATAGCCTGCACCCCGAATACGGGGAAAACAACGGAAGAGACTATAGACGTCATAGCGACGTACTAATTTACGGGCCTCAGCCACGTAAGTCTTTTGCCATGAGCATCCTTCGAATCGGCGGAGGAGCGCCATTCGAACATCTTGCGGGGGATCCTCTCCAGCTTCAATCAAAGAAGGACAATGCAGGGCGAACCACTCCATCAAGTAAGTGTACGGCAGACCTATCCTAGGATTACGACCGTCGCGAGGAGAAATGGCCCCCTTTCCACGCTTCGTTGCTGGCGGCCTGCAAAAAGCCTCCGTTAATGCACGAAGGCCTTTCTGGATACAGCACACCATGGCTGGAAGAAGACCCAGAGGACAACCATGAACCAAACGAACAGCGGGCAGCAAAACATTCGGATGAACGACGTCACCCGAAGAAGACGGCACCACGCACCTCTTCAGCCAGACTGTCAAGAAGCAGCCAGCAGTGCCTTCCGAGACATCGGCCGACGAGCCTGATGATGGAAACTCTGAAGGACATCACCCTTCTCATAAGGGCCATCATCTTCCTTCACAAGTAGATCCCCTTGGAAGTACTTTTGCATCCGGTCAAAGATGTCTTCATCAGCAACTCCACAGTGAGCCACTTCAGGAGTGTTCTCCATATCTGGGAACAAGTAATCTCCCCAGATCTTCAAGCTACAGGAAGGTCCCTTACTGCCCCCATGCATACTGGAGCAAAAGTACAAGTGGCACATTAACTCCCTGTAGGTCTCGAACAAGGCAGGCTCCTGCTTCTCCAGAAGAGCCAATTCTGCCTCGCACGGGAAGTATTCTTCATATGGGAGAGACCCAAAAGGCAGAGCAGAGACTTCCCACATCTCATGCAAGGCCATAACCAACTCACCGACAGGGGTGAAGAAAGTCCCTGAAGCTGGGCAATACAATTCAAAGATGGCGTAGAAGCACGCCACGTTCATCTCAATACCGTAGCAGGTCGCCCTGACGGCCTCATAGAGGTTCAGCCTCTCCAAATCCTCCTCGAAATGAGCGAGGATGTATACAGTTAAATCACTCCACCATGCCTTCGGAGGGTGAATCCAGCTTGGAGTCCTGAAGTCAGTGGCTGGGTAGTTCCCATTGACCTTGCAGAATTGGTTGCCAAAGGTCAGCGCCACTGCAGGATTTTCTCCCACTGGGATCTCTCGCGACACATTCCCAGGATGTAGACCCATTATGCAACAAGGAGGCCTCGCTCTTGCATAACCAGGAGACTGAAGCATTAATTTTCCTATGTGGACAGAGTCAGTACTCTGGCTCACTTGCCACGACATCTTTCGAGCCTGCATCACGCACTGGAAGGAAGACAAAGAAAAATGTCGCTTGTTGAACGGAAGGTAGAACTTCTCACCATCCAACTGGAAAATCCACTGCCCTTCCCCTGCCAGTAGTTGGTGATCAGGGTCTGGTGCGGCATCCCCGAACATGAAGTCAGGCTTCCTATAAGTTCGACGGTCAATATCTTCAAGGGGAGCCGTAGTCAAAATACTCCTCGTGGTGTATTGATCACCACCATAAATAAGCGTGTCTCAAACGAGAGAGCTCCCCTCACTAAACAGAGAAGCCTGTTGGCCCAAAGGCCATTAGCCTGATATTTTGATGATAACAAACCATATTTAGTTATGTGTTTAACAATCTTGTTTAAAAGAATTTCAGGTTTAAAACAAGTTGATTTGACGGCTCCACATCAAGACTCACAAATTTGGACGCCGCTAAAGATTTGCATTCCCAAGCCTTGCACGGTAGAAAAGCTTCGGGATCAAAACATTGAAGAAAAGATTCAAGATTTGTAATTTACTTTATTTTTAGATATTTTGTCAAAAGCTAGATGATAGAGGTAGAATAGTTGGGATTGTCACTCACACACACTTAGTATTGCTTCATGGCTTCAAAACAATTTTTATTTCAGAATTTATAACTTAGTTTTAGAAATACCATGTTTTGGAAAAATCAATTTTAGACAAAACCATTTTTCCATTTTATTAAAAAGGGATTTTTCATCAAATTTAGTTCTAACTTATTTGGGTGATGATCTATGATCACACTCTAACTTTTATTAGTTCTAGAACCATGTTTTCCAAACCTTAAACAAAATTTGTTTGAATCAAAACACCCTTTCCCTTTAGCAGACTCTGTATAAACAGATCTGACAGAGTCCGGTCGACCGACCCAGTCGACTGACGTGCACGGCTGTGCATGTGTGCACATCGGCCGACCGCCCGGGTCGACCAGACACTATGTCAGTGCTCTCTGTTTATTTCGGTCGACCGTCGACCGAGTCGGCCGACCGTTTCCCCCCAACGATCAGAAATATGACCGTTGGCGGTCGACCGTTCCGGTCGACCGGTAGTTGTCAGAAAGTCTGACAGATTCCAACAGCTCTATTTTCTGACAGATTTTTTTGTTGGGATCTCACCCCAACGAATCCTTTAAGCTGAGTAGTTGGTTTTTCATCCACTATAAATAGTGGGTCATTTCAACATGATAAGACATAAGATTTATATGATTTGACAAGAGTTTTTAAGCAAGAAAAAATTTCCAAGCTAAATCCTTAGTTTTCTTTTAGAAAAGATTTTCTCTCCAAAGCCAAAAATTCCCTACACCTTTTGAAGCAATCCTCTACTTCTCTCTAGTCTTTTACACTACACAATCCCAAGTATTCATCTTCTTCATATTGGTTATAGGATTGTGCAAGTGAGCTTTTGATCAAGTGTGATCAAGTTTTTCTTCAATTGAGAAGTTGTAGAGGCATCGGCCTCAATCGAGCGGGTGTGCTTCATAGTGTTGCAGTGACACCGAGAGATAGGACAAGTGTGTCCTTGTATTGGAGATCCAGTGGGATCAACAATAGTTGAAATCCTTCAAGTGTGAAGGCGGGGACGTAGAGCGTGGCTCGAACCTCGGAAACATATCCTCGTGTTTGCGTTTGCTCAAATTTCTCTAAACTCAATCTCTCTTTATTACTTGCATTATTTATTGCTTTTATCTTGCAAGTGTTTTTTAATTTGAGCTTATTGTTTTAAGTAGATTTAAATTCTGCATTATTGCCATATTCCATATAGCCATCACCTATTCACCCCCCTCTAGGTGATTTCAAAGCCTGCCCTTGAAATTGCAGGCTGATATTGCCGTCCAATCCCTGGTCTTCCCGAATAAGCTGTTCAGAGGACCAGGAGTGTAGTGCACTGCAGAAGCAAAGAAGAATCATGATTAGTTCATCAGCCAAGTGAACGCAAAGACACAAGTTTCACCAAGGCATAACCTCGCCTTTTAAGCGAAGCTAGCAAGGCAACAGCTTCAACAAAGCTTAGCCTCACAGTCAAGTCCGCATTTCGCAGAAAATGTCCAAGTGTTAGCTTCGCTTCGAAAAGCTTAAGCAGAAGACGGCACAGCCCTGAGGACTAACTTCGTCAAAAGGGCATTATGGTCAAAAATTATCATTAGTCCTTTGCGACCATGATTGAGGGGACAGACCCATATCCTGTTGTTTAACAGGATGAAGACAGTCTAAGGGATAGCTTCGCCTAGAAGCTTAAAGAAGAACTCTTCAGTTCTTGAATTCCCGTTCGAGAAAATAAGGGAAATGCAGGGAAATGGATTCCCTAACAATACCAGATCATAATTTGATCATTTTTGGGTTCATCCAAAGACAGCCAGACATCGGCTCTAAAAGAAAGACGGCAGTCTCTAATCGAAAGGGAAAGATCCCTACCGGCGATTGGTCGTTCGATGACCGGAGAAGGAGAAGGACCCTCCGCTGCAGAAGTTGTGACCTCTTTTCCCGCTCGTCTCTTGGGCGCCATTGAAGAACTATGGAAGTTCTTGAATTCTTGAATAAGAAGGAAAGAAGGAGAAGAAAGAGTCAAAGTTCTCTAAAAATTTCAAGCAAAGAGGTCTGTTCTTTCTCAGCCCAATCGGGCTTTTATAGGCTAATGAGCGCCTGAAATGATGCCTTGTAAACAGTACAGGCTGTCGTTTCAAATTAATCTGAAATGGCGCCTAAAGTGCCTTCCCGAGAAGCGTTGATTCAGCCACTAAGGGCTAACTTCGCCACAAGTCAAATGCGGACTTCGCACAACAGGATTGCCTTAGCTTTGTTGAAGGCATAGGCCGGACTTCGCAGATATGCTAGCTTTGCTGGAAGCTCGTTCCTGTTTTAATCCTATCTCGCATGGAGTTTACCTCCGATAGCCGAATTCAAGATGAAGGCAAGGCGGAAATCAAATGAGCAGAAAATGAACTTTCATTGATTTAAAAGGAAAGGTACATTGATATTACATCAAGGTTGTGTTTCGTACAACAGATTCAGTTGCTCAGCAAGATCATTTGCGCAAAAGGCATACGAGTGGTTTTATCTGCTTCCAAGCCAGACCAACTGGACACGAAAGGCCTTCCTCCTGCACAAGGCTGTAATCCTTCACATAAGGACAGATGGTGCCACCAGGACAGATGGTGCCACCAGGACAAGGTCAGTGATCTCACAGGTGACGTCCGCTTTCCCGAAGTGGATCATCTCAGATAAGCGACCACCAGCCTCGCCTCAAAAGGGATCATCTCGGATAAGCGACTGCCACTAGCCTCTGGGACACACATCAGCTGCCCCAGTTTGTTCCTCCTGCTTAAAAGTAAAGCTTCAACCAGGGAAGCATAAGGCAACTTTTCGGTCTCTTTCATCAAGTCACAAAGTTGGCGAACATAGCTCATTGCAATGCAAATCAGAACAGATTAGCAGTTAAACACAGGAGAAGCTGCAAAAACACTAAGTCAGATTCTTTGGGGCGAAGCAATCTGATTTCAGTTAAAGCAGAGGATAACCCTCGCTTACACAGCAATGATGGGCTAGCTCAGTAAACGCCAAGTCCTAGCCTCGCCTATATGGCTAAGCCAGACTGATCCCGGAGGGACACAGTCTTAGCCCCACCTATATGGCAAGACTGGTTCAACCTTGAAGAAACTAAGTCCCAAGTTCTGCCTGTGTAGCGGACTTAACATGCAGTGATCTTTCTCTGATCAAGTCAAGATGATAGCTTCGTTGGAAAGCTATGCTGAAATCCTTAACATGCAATCAGCCAATTGCAAAATGAAGAATAAGGGAAACTAATCCCTGAAGCAGCTGTTAAAGCTAAATTAAGGGAGATGAATTCCCTAAACTTGGTGAAGTCGTTGAATGATCAAGACTTACCGGTCCTTGGCCGGATAATGACCAGAGTGGGCATTCCCACTAGTTCAGAGATCTGAGTATCTCTCTCAACCAAGAGAAGAAGAGAAGAGCAGATCACTTCTCTTCAGAGGACCTCAAGTGTCCTATTTATAGGCCCCATGGCCTGAGCGCTGCCGCCTCAAGCGTGGAAGCACGAGCGCATTCAAGGCATTTATTGCGCCTTGAGAAAAGGACGGTTTCCCTTGGAACCGTGCAAAGGAAGAAACGTCTCCCTCGTAAAGGCACTCATGGCGCCTTGAAGAAAGGGAATATCCTCCCTTGGAAACGCGCGAGGGGAGAATATCTCCCTCGATCAGTGCGAAAGAAGAAGCAATCCTTCTCGTAACCGGCCCACGACAGTTGGCCTTGGGAAAGCAACAGATGTTCCAGAGCGAACCTACATAGCCACGAAGCTACCCAGACGCGAGTCTACATGATTCCTCGGCGAATCTACATCCTAAAGCAGGATTTAAAGCGAAGCTGAACTCAACCATTATGGCGACGTTCATACTCCACACACTACCAATCAAAGCAGTTCAAAGTATTTCAAAGTCTGAGCTATCGCGGACTTCTGAAAACTTTGAAGGGGGTCTTGCTGACACTTAAAAAAGACAAGATTCTTATTGGTCCGAACAATGTCTAAAACTTGTTGACATTTACAAAAGACAAGTGACAGACGAGCTGAAGACCAGTTTTCACCCATCTCCGAGGGACAGGGAAGCAACTTGGACTCTAGTGATCCAGCAAGCAGACAGTGAACCCGGATTGTTTCTGAACAGACCTCAGCAGGTCTAAGATGCTAGCACTTAGCATCACAAGAGCCCAAAGGGATAGCCTCGCCTGAGAGGCTAAAATCATCCAACTTCGCATTGAAGCCATTCAAAGCCTCGCTAGAAAGCTAACTCATAGCTTCGCTAGAGAGAGTTAACTTCTCCTGAAGCCACACACAACCGCGCAGAAGGATGTTCGGTAGCTTCGCCACAGATGTTATCTAGCTCCGCTGAAGAGCTTTCTTCTGACTTCGCCAGGTGCGCCTTCCAGTTCCGCTGTGAGCTCAACACGGTAGCTCCGCTGTTGGTCTGCTATGGTCAACCTTTGACCAATCAAATCTCTAGATGAGATCAGATCTAATCAGATCAAATCCAATTAAGATCAAATCGGAGCTCAAATTCGGCAGTTGATTGCCACGATCTCTTGACTCACTTAAAACGAGTAAGAGGATCAGGAGAGATCTTTCAACAATATAGAAAGGATCAAAACAAATCAAGAAGATCAACCGACCTGCCATTTCTAGCTTCGCAGAAGCTGATCCTAGCCTCGCAGCAAGGCTACTTTCCAGATTTAAACAGGATTGATTCTATCTGTTTTCATATTTTTAAGGGACGATTATACCCTTGCTCTCCTTATAAATAGCCCATCAGGGGCACAAGGAGGACGGACGGAGGGACCGACTTAAAAATCTGAGGCGACACGTACAAGAGGACTCCACAAGTAGAGGCTTCTTAACGACGCACCGTGCGCTCTTGAATTCAGAGATTTTTAGAGAATTGCTTCTCTATTCAGGGTGCTGATACCCTAATACCTTCTTCTCAAGAAATCTCCGAAACCAGGCGAGAAGGAATTCCTAATTGAAGACGGTTTTGAGAAGTAGTAAGAGGGTTCTACCAACCCTCTGTTCTCTGATTCTCCGAACCAGGCGAGAAGGGAATCTCATCGCTCGCATCGTCAAAGGGACAAAGTGGTCGCGCGCTGACCAGACTCCTATCGGCACACCTTTCCAGAATCTCTGAGGAGATCTACTTGTAATCTTTTCAAGAATACTTGTAATTTAACTCATCAACTTTTTATTGTAAGTTTTCCCCTTTGCTAATCAATGGAAAACAAGAAGCTGCAGAAATAATTGAGTAAGAAGAGACGAGTGAGTAAGAACCAACTTTTACAGGTAATTTGCCACCACCACGGGATGAACAAGCTGAAGAAATTGAAGAGTTGAGGAATTAAAATCAGTACTTGAGAGAATATGTTTCTCAGTTTGAAAGGAAAATTGAAAAAATAGAGACTGAGAACAGACTTAAGGCTGAATTAAAGAAAAAAAGAAGAGAAATAAGAGAGAAGAAAAAATTAAAAAAGCAGCAGAGGAAATTAAAAGTGAAAGAAGAAGAAGAAGAGCTGCTGAGAGCAGCCGCTGCTGCGAAGGAGAAGGAAAATGAGAAGAGGAGGGAAGAGGAGGAGAATGAGAGGAGAAGGATGTAAGAAGAGAAGGAAAAGGAGGAGAGGAGGAGAGGAAAGGAGGAGAAGGAGAATGAGAGGAGAATAAGGGAAGAAGAGGAGAAGGAGAAGGAGGAGGAGGAGAAGAGAGGAGCAGGAGAAGGAGGAGAGAAGGAGGGAAGAGGAGGGCAGGAAAGGAGGAGGAGGGAAGAGGAGGAGAATGAGAAGAGAAGGGAAGAGGAGGAGAGGAGAAGGGAAGAGGAGGAGGAGCAGAAGAGGAGGAGTGTAGTGGAGAAGAAGGAGAAGGAGAAGAGGAGGAAAGAAGAGGAGGAGCAAGAAAAGGAGAAGAGGAGAAAGTTAGAGGAGGAGAAGAAAAGGCAGGAGAAAAAGAAGAAAGAGGGGAAGAGTTGAAGGAGAGGATGAAAGAAGAGGAGAGGAGAAGGGAGAAGAGGAGAAGAAGCAGAAAATAATTATGGAGCAGATGGAGAAGCAGGCTGAAGAGAAGAAGAAAAAAATTGAAAGAGGATGAAATCATGGGTTCTGAATTTATTGTAAATATTTCTGGGGAAGATATCCCCAGTTTTTCTTTGAATATAACTCAACAGATTCAAGAACTCCAAAGAGATAGAGCTTCTGAAGAAAAAATTCAAGAACATACTCCGGATCAGAAGCAATCCTTAAAAAGAACAGCTTTGGATTACTCTAAAGGAACGATAGAAAGGGGAGTCAAAGAACGCAAGCGCATTGAAAGAGATCGCGATGACTCTGACTTCGTTTATCCAAAACAGAAGAAGAAAATTAATGAACATCCTCTTCCATAGCCTGCGGCTCAGAGTTCTGCCGCTGATTTCGGCGACAAAGAGATTTCCCCAACTCAGCCAAAAACGAGGGAATTGACCGAAACCACAGCGTATAGAATTCTGCAGCCCCATCAACAAGCTATTATAAAAAATTTCTTAGACAAGGCCTTCTCTGGTAGTTAATTAATTTTATTATAAATCATATCAAAAAACTGTTATATATATATATAAGAACAATTTAATTACTAACTTTGTTTCGAATATCTTGCAGTTCTACTACATATCAGGATACCGACAACGGAATCATTGTTACAAAGAATGACATTGAGGACCTGATGTTCAGTAGAGAGTTAGATGCGAATATAATTCATTTCTACATGCAGCATCTAGAGAAAGGAGGAGGATTAAAAAGTATATTCTTTCGGAGCGAAACTTGGGTAAACATCTATTTTCTCCTTTACGGTTTAATGTAATATCAATTTCCAAATTAATTTGGTGAATTAAATCTTTGAACGTTAAATATTCTACTAATATTCTTTATCGCTGTTTAGGCATAACGAATGTACTGCGACTAAGGTCGCAGTTTATAATTAAATTAATTCACCCCAATATCAATTTAAAATGAAGGTTACGACTGTGGTCGCAGTTGCTGGCGGCAGTTTTAATCAACAACAAACACTGCGACCTTGGTCGCTATGCATGCTAATGTAAAAGGAGCAGCTACCTACTGTACTGCGACCTAAGTCGCAGTCCATGATAATATAAATCACCACGAATATAATTTTAGTAATGAAAAGTATGCGACCTAGATTGCAATTCCTGGTGGTCTTAATCAATAACAACACTGCGACCTTGGTCGCTCATTAATTAATATAAAAATGTGATAATTAAGAAATACTGCGACCATGATCGCTGTCTGTTGTCTTGCCGTAATGACTTCTAATTTTCATAAATTTTTTTTAATACTTTGAATTCATTTTGAATTTTATTTATTTTGTTGTTCGCAGCACGGTGTTGTATCTAAAAGTAAAGATCTGGAAGATCATTTCATCAAGCAGCAGCTGTTGAAAAACTGGACAGATGATTTGCAGTACATGTTCTTCCCGATCAATCACAAACACAGTGCCAACGATCCCGGATTTCACTGGACCTTTCTGGTATTTGATTGCCACACAGAAGAGTGGATTTTTTACAACTCTTTGGTTCCAGCTGAAAAAACCAGTAGTATATTAAAGCTTTATAAAAAAGATGCAAGAATAATGGTAAAATGAAATTTAATATTTCGTTTACTGGAAACTTGCATTTAATTTGATTAATACTGATTTTTTTTTTCTATTGACATTGCAGAAAGAAAGATTAATACAGATTTTTGAGATTGATTTCAATAAATTAATGAGAAAAATAAATATAAAATACACAAGATGCCCCTAACAAGCAAACAGGTATATAAATTTTTGACATCTCCTTACCTATCATATTTTCTACCTTTTTTTAGTACAAAAATCTAATTTCATTTAATGTTTACTCTGTGCAAATTTCAGTGTTGATTGCGCTGTATATGTATGCAAGTACATGGAAAGTATAGCATTTGGTAGTCCACCAGCTGTTGATACTGTTACGGCTGCTGATGTACAGAGACTAAGAAGTGAGCTTGCATACATGATACTTGCAGATAGAGAGAAAAGTTGGGATGAACAAACAGAAATGATAAGAAGGATGATATTTGAAGACTGACAGTTGACAATTTATTAATATACCACAATTTTTTATTTATAAATGTAAAAATAATTGTAATTCATTGAGCCATTTTTTTGTTTTATTGATTTAATTTATAAACATTTTTATACATTTATTTATTATAAATTCTATTGATTATTTCCAATCTACATCTGTTACACTGTGCATTTTACTAATTCGTAATGATATTAGAAACAAACATGCGTTCAGCAGTTGTATTGCGACCAAAGTCGCATTAATGACCTATTTTAGTTACAGCGTTTCCTTATATTGAGATACTGTAATCGAGACAGCGATCATGGTCGCAGTTACTTAATCATTTATCAGTTCTCAATGCGACTGTGGTTGCAATAATGAACTGTTTTGGAGTACAAAGTAATTTAATGTAAGACTGTACTAACTTTTAAACTGTTTTGGATAACTGAACAGTCACCTAGGAAGTATACAATTTTTGGGAAAAGGTAGAAAATAAATTTGGGACATATTCACGTGGTTTGAGAGCTTAAACCTTTTGGAATTCTGGGATTAAAAATATATAAAGGGTCATCAGGACAGGATTATAAACATACTAAATTGGTTTTGCTCAAACTCGTTACTTTCAATATTCGGAATCAGATTCAAAAATGTCTTCTCCACCGTCTTCACCGGAAAGAAGCCAATCATCTAATGATAATTGGATGTATAGTTCTGAAGCGATGCCTCGTTACGGATCAGAGGATGAGCTTGATACAGACGACCCATTCTGGGAGTTCATTGATGAACCAAAATACATACATAAATAGGAAGAAAGCGAAGAGGAGATTGTTGGTAAAGAGGTGGAAGAGACGGAAAGCGATACGGAAGATGAACGCGGTCATAATCTTGAGGACGAATCTGATTATGATGGTGATGACGAGAAGGAGTAGATTAGAAGTTTAAAATTTGTATTTTGATTTTTTATATATATATATATAACCCTATTTTCTAAGGTTAATTGTGTGAATTATAGTTTTTACTACTTATTCTTGGTTGAAATGCTGTACATTTGTCACAAATTTTATTTCACCGAACTGCGACTCTGGTCGTAGTCATGAAACTGGTGTGCACATCCAGACAATACGTTCAAATGGGCAAAAAGGTCGACACTGCGATCAAGGTCGCAGTTTTAATTTATGTTCAGTGGACTAAAGCAAAAACATAGGGCGAAAATGTAGAAATGGAAGTTACAATTAAAAGATAAAGGGAACGCTGCGACTAAGTACAAAAAAATCTAAAAAAATACATCAGGCAACTGCGACTCGGGTCGCAGTGAATAAGCTATTGTATATAAGGAGAAAGTCAATATTCAAATGTGTAAATATCGATGCGACCATGGTCGCAGTGGTACTTTACGTTGAGTGGAATTAAAAAGAACATAGCGCTAAAAATGTCGAAATTATAATAGTGCGGAGAATCTTCAACTATATTCAGATGTTACAATAATATACCAAGAGACGGGGGCAATTTTAAAAGCAACAATTCAATTTCCACGATATAGGAACACTGCGACCACGGTCGCAATTAACCACGTACACTGCGACCATAGTCGCTGTCTACGTTATAGTAAACAAAAATTAAACTATATAGGAGAATTTTGTAACAGTAAAACTTTAAAGTATAACTAATTACAAAAATAGTACAGTAGAAATCAAAAAAATGAGAATAAAATCTGATTATAATGACACGCCAGTGGCAGACTGCGACATGAATCTCTCTACACTGTGCGACCCTGGTCGCAGTTCATGAAAAAAATGAAGACTTTATTCCTTCAAGATGGACGCAACCCAAACCTACTTCTTCTGCCATTAAAAAAGGAATAGTAAGAATTTTAAACATAAATCATTATAAAAAATTGTTTAACAGGTTTTATGTAATACTAGTAACGGACAACTAATCCTGTAATGGCCCAGCTTTTGACAGTTACCACATCTTCGATGCTTAACTTCCTTCTGATATATAGAATCTTCAAAATCAGACTTAAGCCTGGATGCAGCTCTAGGCCTCCCCTTGGTTGGTACAGGACCAATTGGATCACGTATATTCAATTCTTCAACATCTCGCAGAACGACAACGGATCCACTGGAACCAACTGCAGTTTTAGGCTGTGATGACAGAAAATTTCCTGACATGGCTCTGTATTCACTAGTGGTTTCTTCGGCAAATCTTCTCAAAACTGCGTCCAACTTTGAAAGATGGATATCAGAATCCTCGACCATCTCTAGAATTGCATTAAATTTTGAACGAATTGTCCACAATCTAGCCGTCCGTGGAGTGCCTTGACTGGGAAAAGGCCTGATGCCATTTTCAATTGCAACGCTTTTGTAACGAGCATCCAACCTCCATCTCTGAAGTATATATGATTCCGGTATATGTGTAACGTGATTGCGCCACAAAATATACAGAATATGTCTACATAGGATACCCTCTGTTTCAAATAACGAGCAACTACAAGAAACATGAAGTTCCTCACGCTTATCATAACTGACCTTTTCCCAGCTGTCTTTTGATTCTGAAAAATCACCAACCAAATATTTTGATCCAGGTTTGTCATGTTCCAACACTTCTGAAAACAATGTCATTACGACTGCCCATTCCTTTTGGAACAACTGAAAAATCTTCGGTGTATACAACTTCAAAACCTGTATCTCATATGGATTCGATGTACAGTTGGGCACAGAATTCAAACCCCGAAAATCTTGTTGAGATTCAGAGGTACGACGGGCAGCAACAACTTTATCATATTGGTAAACAAATTCCACTAGTTTCGTGTTTGCATTAACAAAACCATCAAAGAAGGAATTAATACTCTCGGACCTCTGGCTGGTTGTCATTCCAGCACAGAAAACATCCTTGAGATATGCATTAACCCAATACTCTCTCAGTCTGTGCATCTTCAACAACCAACTGTCTTCTTCTTCTTCTAAATGATATTTTTCATTCATCAAACGCCATCTCTCCTCGCATGTGCTTATATCACGGGAGGTGTACCAATCATGGAAATCAGAGACCATATCTTCTCCATACTTGTTTGTCAGCGGTATTTGTTGCTCGACAATATGTTTCCGTACATGCCAGGAACAAAACCGGTGCCGAGTAGTTGGAAAAATAATCTTGATGGCGTCACCAATCTGGGCATCCTGATCAGTAATAATCAACTTTGGTGCAACTCCATGCATGCACTTGAGCCATTTTTGGAATAGCCACACAAACGTATCCCTCTGCTCATCAGCAAGCAATGCACAGCCGAACAAAATTGACTGCCGATGATGATTTACTCCAGTGAATGGAGTAAATGGCAAGCTCAAGTGATTAGTCCTGTATGTTGTGTCAAAAACGATCACATCACAGAACCTTAAATACGAGGAAATAGCTCTTCCATCAGCCCAAAAAATGCTTCTAAGTGTGCCCGCGTTATCGACTTCACTTGCAAAGAAAAATTCTGGATCGGTCTCGGCTTTCTCTTGGAAATATTTGATAATAGCAATAAACTCATGGCCAATGTTATTTCTACGTTGACGAGTAAAATCAATAACTTGTTGCGGGCTCACTTCTTCACAGCCTTCTCCCTGGCTCATTACAATCACAACACGGGAAATATTTGAAGGGCGCATTCCCACATCAACTAAATTGCTCATAATGCTTCTGCTAATCTTCGAACGATGAGTCTGTTGAGAGTAATGGTGATGTACCTTATCCGGGCTTGACAATTCATGTGAATGAGAATCAACAAATTTTGTGACAACCCAATATCTTTTGTCAAAAAAAACGAAGACGAACATGCATCTCAGCAGGACACGCTACTCTAGTGTCAATTCAACGATGCACTGTAAGCCCCTCTTGTCTTTTGTCACACAACTTCTTCACACCTTCCTTGTTGCAGCAAAATTTTCTGCAAATAACTTCATGAGGAGGCTTCCGTGACTTATCTATTCCTTTTCTTCTCACACCAAAACCTCAGTTCCTTGCATAAGAATTGTAGAAATTGTATGCTTCCACATCCGTGAGAAACTGTTTCCCTAAAAAATTATTTGAGCTTCTAGACATTTCTCCATGTGCATTCATATCCTACAAAAACAATTAGACGAACTACATAAATATAAATATTTTTTAGATATCACACGTCTAAAATATAATTTCTAAAACTGCGACCAAGGTCGCAGATGAGATGAAATCTATATAACTTCTTACTAAAGACTGCGACCGTAGTCGCAGTTATCCGTATGAGCATATTTTTTTAAAAAACTGAATAATAACTGTGCAACAATCTAATGAATATATAAAATGGATATAATTCACATAAAACGTGTAAGAATTATGACAACAAAGAATGCGACTTGGGTCGCAGTCACAAAAATCAAATTGCGACCTTGATCACTGTTCTAAAAAGATTAAAACAAGTGATTATTCTATTCTATAAAACAAATTATAGTTCGAACAAAGAATTAGACTTAGGTCGCAGTCACAAAAAAAAAAATTTTCACAGCCGGAGATTATTTTCAAATAAGATTGCGACCGTGGTTGCATTTCTGAAACTTTAGAACAAGTGATTATAGGTCGCAGTACCATATATACTAAAGAGAAAAATTCTATATTTAAGAAATTGCGGGAAAAAAATTGACACAATTAAAACCTGTTGATCGGCATGCAAAGATGTCAACCCTTCAATGTTTTCAATATTCTGAGAGAAAGTTGAACCAGATGATATATCCTCCATATTTAGATCGCCAGTTAGAGATCGCTTACGACTGCGACCAGAATTGGTAGGGGAAGTAGACTGCTCAGACGTCGACATTAAATAAAAAGGATAAAAAATTGCTCTGAAAAAAATGATATTTTCAGAAAAAAGTTTATCGCAGGCTGAAAAGGAGAACCTAAATCTGACAAAGAGAGGTAAGGAAATAGGGGGAAAATAATAATAAACAATAATCTAAATCCTATAAAGAGCGGCAAAAAAAAGAGGAAAAAATAATAATAAATAATAACCTATATCTGACAACGAGCGGTCAAAAAATTGCCTTGTGGGGAAATAATAATAAACAATAACGAAAGTTACCGAAAAAGTAGCTTTTCATAAGAGGTATTTAGTAATTTAACTTCTTCCTATAACCGGGCCGCAAGTTAGTGCGGTGACAAATATTGAGCCACGTCACCGCAGGCTGAGATAGTCTCTCAGCCGTCGGCTGATATACATTTTTCTCATATATATATATATAAATGTAAATCAGCTGACACAGGAGGCAACTCCCTCCTATGTCGCACTCAAAAATCAATTTTCCGAGTGAATTTTCAAGATCCGACCGCACATTATCATCTTCATATTCTAAGATATAGACATATAAAAAATCAAGTGATTTGAAGTTTGTTTACTCCATTTTCTTTGGGTTCAAACATTAACGGTTTTTTAACAATAGAACAAAATGGAATGATTAGATCAATAAGTAAACGAACTTCAAATCACTTGATTTTTTATATATGTATATCTTAGAATATGAAGATGATAATGTGCGGTCGGATCTTGAAAATTCACTCGGAAAATACGATTTTTGAGTGCGACATAGGAGGGAGTTACCTCCTGTGTCAGTTGATTTACATTTCTCTCATATATATATATATATATATATATATATATATATATATATATATATATATATATATATATATATATATTTGCTCTTATGTTCTATGTTCAGCGGTTGCGAATCCCGGGCAAAGACTTTTTTTTTTATTTTGGGTTTGTCCAGGATTGGCAACCCAGACAAAACATAGTTGGGTTTTTTTGCCCAAGTGTTTTTTGACCGAGGTTGTTGACCTCAGACAAAGACTCTCTGTTTGTACTGAATGGTGTACATCGGATGTATCCATTAGTCACACTGTAGTAAAATTATAGAAAGCTAATATTTTTTTTTTTATTTGGAAAGTGCAAAGGGTTCAAGAAATAGATGATGGATTCATGTGAACAACTCAATTCCATCACAGCAGCCTACAAAGATTTGCATCGAATATTATATAGTATAGAAGCTATATATTGTTATCATCTTCTTTCTTTTTGTTGGTGTACATCAGATGTATCCATTTTCCTTTTTACCCTATTGAGAACCATTATTTTTCACACATACTGTGTGAATAGAAAATATAATATGGCATATAGGAACATTATATATTGAGGCCTATATCTAGATTCTACAGATCCTTGATGGCCCGTACTTTGTAACCTCCTTCCTTTCTCTTCTCCACCGAGTACGGCGAATATGTGCCCAAAAACTTGTCCCAGAAAAGAAAGTAAGGCTGCGAGAAGTTGGCCTGAAACCCACCGAGCTGGTGATGAGTCTCGTGGAATGCAGAGTTGTTGCCAAATAACAACTGCAAGGGGCTCCAGGGTAGCAACAGCCCGCTATGCAGGTCAACGCCCTGGAGGGTCGAGAACGAGAAGAAGTAGATGCTCGTGCGGGCAGTCATGCCGGAGATGAGCACGGAGAGAAGGCCGCCGACGCTGTCAGTAAGAAATCCGTCGATTGCGTTGCTGTAAATAGCGCCCATGGGGAAGGGTGCTATTAGGCCGTGGTGGACGGAATGGAACTTGTACAAGAACTTGTTTGTGTGCATCCATCGGTGCATGAAGTACTGCCACGAGTCCAAGACAACCATGGCCACGAGGAATTGCCATGCTGAAACGAAAAGGGGAGGTTGTGACGTTGGTCTCCCTTTAGTGTCACTTCTAGTAACCTGCATATAGAATCAGTTACAATTATCCGTTGCCATATAGAACCCACTTTTGTTATTGCTTTTATATTTATATGCACACATGTACGGATATATATATATATATATATATATATATTGATGAAGATGATAGTTACCGTCAATACAAGAAACATGAAAACAATCTGAATAGTATTGGAAAAGAGGACGCCTTTGGTTACAGTCCATCTGGAGACGGTGTTCTTGGCTACGTCCTCCTCAATGTGCAAGTGAGAATCCGGGAGCAAATAAGCCAACAGCTCATATACCCCCACGGATACCCAGAACACTACGATCGGCACAACGGCGGCCAACGCCTCGTCCGATAACTCATAACCCATTCAAGCTGAAGGCTTTCTGTTTCTTTCTCCCCCTCCCTTTTCACCTCTTTTCTCGGTATTTTGGCTGTGAGCACACTCAGCTGAAATCCTTGCTCTTTAAATAGTGTAGTGCCCTTGAGAGAGGGACACGAAGTCTGAGAATTCATCGAAAATGCAAATGGCTATACCATTCAACTGAAGAATATTCACACGATCAATTACTGATCATTCCTAGTACTGCAAGCTAGCAATGCAAGTGACAAATAATCAAGACTGCAAGGTAACCACATATTTATATACCAGTGCCTCTCAGAGAGGGACAAGAAGTCTGAGTGGGCGTGAAAAATGCAAATGGCTTTACCATTCAACTGAAGAATATTCAAACGATCACTAACTAAATTTTCCTGCTGCATGCAAGCAATTCAAGTGAAAAAATATTTTGTATTGAGAAATCAAGCCTGCGACCTTTATCAATTCGGAAAAATAATTTTATATTTGTTTATTGTGAAACAAAGATTTGAATCTATCTTTATCAAAAGCACACTTGTTCAAAGTTGAGCTCAAATCATTCATTCTCTTTTTCATATCATCAATTTCTTAACATCAATAGAACTCTTAGCATTCCTAACATGACAGCTATTCATATACAATTCAAAATTTTTTTAATGTTAAGATGAGAAATTGAAATGCTCTCCTTTTCTTTTAATGCAATATCAAATTTAAATAATAATGAATCATGCTCTTTTTTAAGTTTAAGATGTTTAACATAAGCTGATTATATTGCTCTTGCAACTCTTCAAATGCTAATGAAAGATCGTCAAAAGTTAAATCTACATCTAAAGTGGAGTCAAATGGTAGCTTATGTGTGCCATACTTTATGCCATAAAACACTCATCCGTAATATCAACTTCTTCTCCGGATTCGCTTTCTAAATCATCACCTATAGCTTTCAAAACGTTCTTCTTGTTCAGCTTCATTGATGTGGAGACTTTTATCTCTATTGCGGGGCAATTCCCAGTGAGATGTCCGAGATTCTTGCAGTGATAGCACGGACTGATTTACTCCTTGTCTTTCCTCTTTTCCTTGCCTTGCCACCTAGTTTTCTTGTAGTTTTTGTGTCATCACTTGTAGATCATGCACCCTACTTTCCCTATGAGCGTGGAAGGATCTACATCTCCATCTTGCTCTTGGTCTTTATTGTCCTCGGAATCAAAAGAGGAGACCTTGAATGCAACGTTCTTCTTCTCTTGTGGCTCCCTTTCCTCTCGTGCTTTGAGCTCTAATCATGGGTCTTTAGGTTGCCCATGAATGCTATGAAATTCATCTCTCTGGAATTGTTTAGCTCTTTCAAGTTCATTGCCATGACTTCCCACGATTTGAAAAGTAATCGGGTGATCTTTCGTATCTTGTGATCGTTTGAAACTGATTCACCTAGAGAAATAAGATCATTAGTAATTTTACTAAAACAACTAAGCATATCATCTAAAGATTCATTCTCATGTATTTGAAAACTTTCATATTGTGATGTGAGTAAGTCAATATTCGCTCTCTTAACTTGCTCATGTCTGACAATCAAAATATTCCAAATCTCAAAAGTAGACTCACGGTTTATAACTCTAGAAAGGTTATTTTAACACCGCATCTTCAGAATACGTACTCAGATATGTGTCCTGATCTTTTTAGCGTATTTCCTTATTTTCTATTATTTATTTAAATTTTTTTACTCATATAGCAGTACAACATGATTTGACCTCTATGGTAATCAAATTTAATCGAATTTAGTTTCAAACACTATTTTTCAATATATTAGAATTTACATGATTTTTCAGAATTTTTCTGAATTAAATTGTAAATCTTCAAAACCAGTGTCGACCAGTGGCGCTGACCGATTCTCGGATTTTTAATTTTCAAACAGAGTTAAAATTTTAAAACGGCTTACACATTATTTCTTAAAATCATATTTTCTATCTAAATATATTTTCTAAAATTTTTTAAAATTTATCAAAAATCTGGCCGACCCGGTGTAGACCGGTATCAAGGTGGAATCCCAGAAATTTTCAGTATCACAAAGTGCAGCTTATCTAGGTTTTATGAAGGATAAAATATTCAATCCAATTTTAAATTCTAACCTTAATTGATTACAAGATCTTGCATATAGACTAAGTTTAAGGAAGAATAATTTTGGTAAACTTATGATCTTAGATCGCTTATATTTTTGCAAAAATATTTTGAAAACTTGTCTCTCTTTCAAAATGCGTTTTCAAAGTACTAATATTTGTTTTTTTTCTTTATGAATTTTGTGGGTGCAATCCACTGAAAACCCTCAGGAGATAAAACTCCTCCTCTAGGGGAAACCTAGAGGTTTAACGGCTTGTTGCACACTCTCAGTGCAATCGCGTCAACTATGAAAGTGGTGTAATAACATTTGTAGTATAATTTTTTCTTATTTTGCTCAGAATAAGTGTGGGGGTATGATTAGTCAACAGTTCTGTATTATTATATCGCATTTCACTACTGATTTATGAATAAAATGTCGGTCTAAACCGTGTTTTGACCTCTCTTGCAGATAATGAAGATAAGGAGGGCAAAAGGGTAATAAGAGCCTAATTAAATCCATTTTTGGGTAATTAAATCCGGATTTCTTGGAGGCCAAGCGAGGGAGCTTCTAGAAGATGCATTGAACCTAGACCCTTGCGCACGTCAGACGAATATCCGGACGAAAATAACCAAATCTGAGTACATCGGAAGGTCCCCAAAACGAGCCGAATATGCTCGCCAAAACCAGGAACCTAAGTCCCTGGTTTGGCCACGAAAACGCGGCTATGGCCGCGTTTCCACGGTACTATAGGAGAGCCACGCGTCAATTTTCGACGCGTGGCCTCGTCTCGTCTTCTAGAAGCCTCCTTTGCCTATAAAATCCTTTGCAGAGGCCCAAAATACAAGCAGATTGAGAAATAGGCTAGGTTTTCTCTCTTTTAGTGTAGGTTAGTGTAGGTGTTCTTCTTTTCTTTTCTTTTCTTTGTATTTTTATTTCGTTTTTAGATCATGTATTAGGGCTGAGAGATTCAGAGAGAGAAAGAGAGAGATTGATGTAATAAATGGTGAAAATCTATGTAAAGGTGTCTCCTTTCTTTTCTATTGTATTCTTCTCCATCTTCTACATGATGCTTAGCTAACTTTTCTTCTCATGGTAATCTAACTACTAACCACTAACTAGCTAACCACTTACTTGATAATCCACATGAATCTAATAGCCTCTACAAGGCCTTGCTCTTGTAAGGGCCATTGATGGCTCATGATGATGGATTCTAACATTCTAACATCTAACCCACTAACTTGCTAACTTGTAATGCTAACTTTATTTCATGCTCACCTCTACTTGATTTTGATGATCTAATAGTAGCTTGCATTTTGATTATGTAGAATGGATGTATGGCTTAAATGTGGAAGAATAATCTTATGAGTCATGCTCTGTATCGTCTCTTGAAGTCAAGGACTAGTGATGGCTAAGGATCCATGTGAGGCAACTATCACTAAGAGGTTAGCAAGTTAGTAGAGCAATTAGTAGTTAGTAGCCATGAGTTTTCTTTTATCTTGCTTTAAAAGTCAATTTTCAAACTCTTTTATCATTTTTTCAAAACCTCTTCTTATTTTATTTCTTTTATCTCTTATTTTCTACTTTCTTGTTTTGCTTTACCAATTCACAATCATTTCTTATTAGTTTTCACATCGACATTTCATAATCTTCTCCCTTATCACTTCTGAATTTTCTTTTCTTTATCTTTTTCTCATTCTTTAACAAAGAAGAACTTGTTAACATAACACGTGAACGGACTGTTAATGCTTCTATCGCCTCATATCCCTGTGGATTCAACCCGTTCAGCCAATGCTATAGCGGAAGTATCGAGGGAACATTAGCACACATAGATTTACGCTGATTTCATAAAACATATATTTTCAAGTGCTTGTTTTGCCCCGATCAAATTTTTGGCGCCGTTGCCGGGGATGGGAATGGTTTTGATTTCACGTTTTTGTTAACATTTTCTTCTCTGTTTTGTGTGCAGGTTAATTTTTGCAGAAACTGAACATTGCAGAACTCTCCTTTTACTTGCATGTCCCTGCTCTAGAAAGCAGGGACCCTGCTTCCCTAATTGTACCGTGAAAATAAAAAAAAGCCGCGAAAACACGGCAATTATGTGGCATTTTGACTTAATCCTTTGCAGGGTTTTTGCAAGTTGCATTCATTGATACATTCTGCTGCTAAATTTCTGCTTTGATTGCCTACACACTGTAATAAATTAAAGAACTAAAATATGGTGTTTGGATGCTTTTAAAACGGTTTAGATATTTACATTTAGGCACGTGTCAAATTCAATTCCAATATACTGTATTTTGTTCTGTTATTGTGATCTGAACTGAGGTGTACATATGACATTGCATATAGCATAGGATAAACACATGAATGATTTATCGCTTTGTGTTATTCTTGTCTATATTGCATACTTGCACGAATTGAAATTAAGGGCAAAACCCAATGCAAGATAAGATGGGGAATTCATCACCCTTCCTTAACCCAAAAATCACCTCCCCACTCACACAATCCAAGCTAAGAAAAACTGATAGACGTTGGCCCCTAGGGACATCTCGGACTCATTAAGAGATTGACCGAGGGTGAAACTTATTTTGAATCTTACTCTTATGAAATCGGTGTCTAACGTTGGGGATTAAGAGGTTACGCCTCGAAGATACCATAGTTTGACGTAATTAAGGCCCGTTGCTTACGCACGGATACCTCCCACCGTATTTTGCCCCTACCTAACTGATTAGCTTGTGGTCGGATTCATACAACAACCTCCCTCGGGTAATTGACCAGTTAGGAGTCGTCTAGGTCTAGGTCAACCTTAGTATAGGCTTGGTTTTGATTTTTTCGTTTCTTTTTGTTTGTTGCTTGTTTTTTCTTTTTGTTTGTTATTATTTGTGAAATAGAATTCAACAACAACAATTCTTTCAATCCTAATATGAATCCATATGTCACACCGATCCCATTTGATTCGAATAATTCTAACCAACCTTTTTACAATATGAACCAACCAAATACACTAGGTTAGACTTATCCGAATCAATACAACCCATACCCCCAACCTTATGACTATAATTTTAAAATAATTTTAACTCTTCACAGAGTTAATAGGGATTCACCTCCCCCGAGTCAAATTTTCAACCACCTTATCCGCAATTTTCACAATATTCATTTCCCAATTTTGCTTCTTATACTCCTTTTTTAAAACCACCCGTAGAAGAAAAATCTAATTTAGAAAAGAGTATAAAAGCTAACCTGCAAGAGGTCGAGCGACAATTTCAGACAATGTTGGCCACCCCAATTGCACAATATTTTCAAGAGTCTTACTCAGTCTCACCTCTTCAAAATGATTAAACATCCATCTTGGAATTGACTGAGAAACTCTTGCGTGAGTCCGAGCGACAATCTCAAAACTTGTTGGACTCACAATCTTCATAATTTTTTCAAAACCAAGATTCCTATACTCCCTTTCTAGAACAACCATTTGAAGAAAAATCTGAGCTAGAAAAGAGTAAAGAAATCTTACATGAGACCTCAGAACAATTTTGAAGTTTTGAAGGGTCTAGGAGATATGGGCTTAGTATTGTTAATTAAGTTCAATGAAATTATAGATACTAGGAAAATGCCACACGAATGGATGATTTGCACCTTGGTATTTGTATATAAAAATTAAAGGAGACATAAGTTGCTCAAACTATCATGGGAAAATTTATAAGTGGGTTTTAGAAAAGAAACAAGTATCTAATTGGTATATTATTTGATTAAAGATATGTATGATGATGGAGTATTAGCTAGAGTGAACCATCAGAGGGAAGACTGGCAGGTACCCTATCATTACATGTTTACACCAAGGACTCATCATTAAGTCCTTGTCTCTTTGCATTAGTGAGGAATGAACTTACAAGGCATATTTAGAGTGAAGTCTCATGATGCATGTCATTTATTGATATATTATTAGTTGATGAGACTAGAGAAGAATAATTTCTAAACTAGAAGTTGGAGAGAAATTTTGAAATCTAATGATTTAGAATTAGTAGAACGATAACTCTATATATGGAATGTAATAGAATGAGCAAATAGTACAAATTAATGGTAAAAAAAAAACAAACCTCAGAGTGCTCATTCTTGTTATTTGGGATCAATCATTCATCAAGACGATGGAATTAAGGATGTGATTCATAGAACCAATGCGAGATGGTTAACGTAGAGTGTTCCTAGTGTTTTATGAGATTGTAGAATGCCCATGAAATTGAAGGAAAAATTCTCTAGGATGGCTATAAGATTTTCTATGCTCTATGGTTTTGAATGTCAGATAATTAATAAACATGTCCAAAAAAATGAGTAATAGAAATGGGACTGCTAATATGCATGAGTCGAAATATACTAAGAGATAGAGGTTACTCTTATTGAGGATAAAATGAGGGAGAATTGTTGGTAAGTGCGCCAATTAGAAATAGTGATAGGATCGTGGTTAATGTGGCAATAAGGACTAAAGGAAGGCCTAACAAAACTTAGATGGAGGTAATTAAAAATGATATGCTAATACTTTGAGTTACTTAGGAGACGAACGTTATGAATGGAAAAAAAAGATTCATGTAATTGAGCCCAGATGAATCTTGGTTGCTGTAGGATGACAATTTGATTTGGACTTGAATGTGTCAACTTTGTGAAGAGAGTTATCAGAGATGGAATCCATCATTGTCAAAATTAATTTGAATTTGGATGAGATAAACTATTAGAAATAAAAATTTAAGATAGAATTTGTCTAAATTGAGATAATAATATAAGATAGAATTTATCTAAGTTGTTTGAATTTAATGCTTGAAAATTAGATATAAGCCTCAAATTAACGGACCTATCAAATCATAACTAATTCATATTCGCTTACCTTGAATAACTAAATAAAAAGAAAGCATGAATACTGAAAATTGGTGGGTCTCGATAATCAAGAGCCAATCAGGTTTCTTTTCATTCTGACGCACAATACAAAACAATCGAGATTTTTATTTCTTTTCTCCCTCGAGGTTTGGGCTACAGAATGTGGTTTTTTAGTTAGGGTTGATGGGCTTGTGGGACTACAGTGCATCATAATCCTAGAGTGCTGCAGAACTAACATCTTTTCTGGCTTTTACTTAAGTTCCAATTACACATCTTTATTGTTATGAGAAGTGCATGTTATGAGCCTAAACAATGAACAACGATAGGTTCATGTATAACATGTAGGAATCATAAACAAGGCGGGTTAGGTCAAATTTGATTTAACCTGACTCCCGACCCACACCCATTTGTTTAACGTGTCAAGGACCTTGATCTGAATCTGTCCATCAATATGAAGGGTAGTTGACCCTACTTGGGTAACTCATTATTGTCTTAAAAAGCAGCCAAGGCCACCTCAGTCGCTAGACCACTTTGCTTGGGCCTAAGCACCCCAATTGAGTGCTATTTTAAAAAGATAGGCTTTCCTAGTGCCCTGTTGTCATTGTCAGGGTCTCCCACTGCTGTTGGAGGGCTCCAAGTCGTGCTGTGGTTTTCTATCGTGGTGCCTTGTTGGAAAGAGAGAGGTTATTGCTGAGGAAGTCGAAGAAAATCGTCGAGGATCGAGTCGGCGACGAAAGACGAAGGAAGCAGCAACAGAAAACAGCTAACAGCAGCAGGAACAGGTGTTCCGGTCGACCGCCCGCAGTAGCAGGTGCTCGGTCGATCGGCCCGGTCGACCGATGTGCACAACGTGCACAAGGATGGAGCTCGGTCGACCGCCCGGTCGACCGACTAAAGTGACCCAACTCTCGGTTGGGAACGGTCGACCGGTGGAATGGGTCAGTCGACCGCCCGATCGACCGACAAGCGGGTGCGGGCTGCGTTTCTGTTTTGGAAACCTGGTATAAATACGGGTTTTGCCTAGGGTTTTGAGGATGCTGGAAACTCTGAAGCTCTCTTGAGATTAGAGAAGCTGCTAGCATTGTAATCTTCTTCCAAAAAGTAATAAACCTCTCTTTTGATTGCCCCGAGGACGTAGGCATCAAGGCCGAACCTCGTTAAATTGTTGTTTTGTGTGCTTTCTCTGGATTTTGGTATTTGTGCTGTTTGGAAGATTGTTCTTCGTGCGTGGGAGATTCAGGGGATCCTCATCAGGTTGTTGTCGCTGGGCACAACAAGTGGTATCAGAGCTTCCCAGGTTTCGCTTGGGATTTGTCTGGAGATTCGGAGGGCTCGGGATCTGATTCGGTGGAGATCGTGTGTCAATCTCAGATCAGAGATATTCGTGTTCGTGGGATCATGTGTCGATCTCAGGAGGACGCAAGGAGGGCTCGTGGAATCTGTGGTGAAGTAGATCCGGTAAGAAACTCAATCTAGGGTTTCAGGGAAAGGTAAAAAATTAAATTTTATCGAAGTAGAGATCTATTTTCAGTTGGTTGATTTTCCGCATAGATAGAGGATCAAGTAATCTCAATGGCAGAAGAAATTGCTTCGGTTAAGACCATGAATCCTCATCCGAGGATTGATGTCTTTAAGTTCAATGGCACAAATAATTTCGGGATGTGGAGATGTGAGGTTATGGATGCCCTGAATGCATCAAACCTTGAGGATACTCTCCTACTGGAGAAGAAGAGGAGCACGACCACTGATGAACAGTGGGCAAAGATGAACAGGTCAGCGTGTGGGTTGATTCGTTCATGTTTGTCGCAAGACATAAAATATCTTGCGCAACATGAGACGTCGGCGAAGCATCTGTGGGAAACCCTTGAGAAGAAATACCTGACGAAGAGTGTTGAGTCAAGGTTGCAGCTTAAGAGTAAGCTGTACCAGTTTCGGATGAAGAAGGGGAGCACAGTGAATGAGCACATCAACCGATACACGAAGCTTCTTACAGACTTGGTGAACGTGGATGTCATTGTAGAAGAGGAGGACAAGGCGATCATCCTCCTGAACTCACTCCCGGTGGAGGAGTATGAGACATTCACTCTGACCTTTATCAATGGTAGGCAGTCTCTGGACTACCATGAGGTGTCGGCTGCACTGACAAGTTATGAGACGAGGAAGAAGGAGAGACATCCTTCTCAGTCAAGCTCATCGGCGGAGGCACTGAAAGTAAGAGGCAGGGGTTCATCGAGGAAGGGCAAGGAGGTTAGAGGAAGATCGAAGTCCAGGTCGGGCTATAGGGATCTGAGGAAGGACCAGTGTGCCTTCTGTAGAGAGATAGGGCACTGGAAAGTGGACTGTCCGAAGTTCAAGGGGAAGAAGGAGTCGAAGGCTGAAGCAAATCTGGCAAAGGTGACAAATACTCAGAGGAGCAGTTCACATGCAGATGGATCAAATTCGGACTCGTCAGGTTTCTCATTTTCAGTCAGTTCTCTCATCATCGGTAACTCATGGAAAGATGAGTGGATTTTGGATACAGGTACAACATACCATGCATGCCCCAATCGGGGTTGGTTTTCTAACTTTGAGAAGCTGGAGGGGTGTTCGGTCGTTATGAGCGACGATCACCCATGTAGCGTGGAGGGTATAGGTACAATCCGAATCAGGATGTTTGATGGGATGGAAAGGGAGCTGAAGGGGGTGAGGTATATAACTCAGTTGAAAAGAAATCTGATTTCCGTAGGAACTTTGGAAGCATCGGGCATGGTGATATATGTTCGAGATGGCGATCTCAGGATGATCAAGGGCTCGATGGTGGTGATGAAGGGCATCTGCCGAGGCAATCTCTACTACTTGAAGGGTAGTACGATTACAGATCAGGTGGAGACTTTGAGTTCCTCAGATGAAGGTGGCCCAGAGGTCTGGCAGGGAAAGGTCGGACAGGAAGAAGAAAAGTCTTTGCGAGCTCCTGCAAAGATGGAATCGCTGGAAGGTGCTGCTACCTGCAAGTTGGAAGGTGAACACAGCGTTCTGGACAAGAAGAAGGTGAGATTCAGCACTAGTACTCACCGCAATGAAGGTCTTCTTGATTGTGTTCACATGAGCATATGGGGACCTGCTAAGACGACATCGTTTGGAGGTCATAGGTACTTTGTCTCTTTTGTAGATTGTTCATCTAGGCAGGTTTGGATATATCCCATGAGACAAAGGGGTGAAGCCCTAGATGTTTGGTGAAGTGGAGAGGAAGAATGGAGAGGCAGATAGGTAGGAAGGTAAAGGAGCTTCATATTGGTAATGTTGGAAGAGACATGAACCAATTCCTACAATTTGGCCAGAACACAGGTATTGCTACTCACTTCACAACAGGTACAGATGGGTTGGCTAAAGATGTCCGTTCCTTGCTGGAGGAGGTTCGGCGGTTGTTGTCTAATGCAGGATTAGACAAGTCGTTTTGTGCTGAGGCGACAGAGTATGCTAGCCATCTCATGAACAGATCGACTGCGATAGGAGGTAAAGCTCCATTGAAAATTTGGTCTGAAAAAGCTGCTCAAGATCATGGTGTGCGGCGGGAGTTTAGAAGTCCGGCCTCCTTCAGTGCCAAGTATGGCAAGGTGAATCCGCGAGCAAAAAAATTTATCTATTTGGGCGTCAAGAGGAACAGCTACAAGTTGTGGGACCCAAAAGACAAGAAGATCGTGATGAGCAGGAATGTCACTTTTGGAGAGACTTCAGGGTTGAAGTCCATCGTCTCTCAACAGGTGGAGAGGACGAAGACCAAGGAAGGATCGCAGCGGGTGGAGGTTGATGCTACTCCATCATCTCCAGTTGGTTCGGCATTTGAGGAGACTTCATCGGAGGTGACACCGGGTAGAGATCATGAAATCAAGGTTAATGCTGAACAGGTTGAAGACATTGCTGAGGATGTCGAGTTGTTTGCAGCTATTGGAACAAAGGTGAAACCACGCTTGTGGGGAAAGAAGCATGAATCTCAAGCTTGTGATCGTGACAAGCTGAAGTTGAAGGCCGTTGTTCTCCATGATGGTCGGGAAGAGGTTCATATGACTCAGTCTGATAGGTTCACTGCTGCAGATACAGGTACCAGTATTTGAGCTTGATGAAGCTCATTTTTATGAACTACGGTTGGCTTGATCCTTTTGGGCAAAGGTACGTAGGCAGCCGTAAAGGCGCAGCCATTTGGTGATGCAACTCTTATGAAGCTATTTTGGGTTCTCGAGAAGCTGTTTGGATCTTCACGTAGAGGTGAAGAGTTGTGGTCTATGGAACTTCACGTAGAGGTGGAGAGATTTCACGTAGAGGTGAAGTGTTGTGGCCAGTTGAACTTCACGTGGTGGTGAGGTGTTGTGATCTCGATGAACAGGTTGATCTTTCGGTGAGAAGATGTTGAGCTTGCATAAGGAGGGGTGTGTTGGCCCAAAGGCCTTCCACTCTAGTTTTGATGATGATTAACTCATGTAGTTATGTGTACTAATTATCTTGTGATGTTTAAGTTTCAGATCATTAATCAAGATATTAGTTGGTGAAAGCTTCCACACATCTTTCACATGTTGATTCAAGAGCCCGAGCGTCAAAGATCATATATAGCACTTGCTCGGTGGATCAAAGAGTTTTGGATCGAGTCGGCTTGGAGATTGCGCTCTACAAGAAGACTTAGGTATCCTACTTTAGTTTTGTGTTTAGATCCAAATTGTAAAGATTAGAATAGTATGATAAGCTCAAGTTCACAACACACACGTTTCATGTTTTGGTTTTCGGTTTTTGGTTTAACCGATCTTGGTTTGCATGAATAGATATTATATCAAAACAAGTTTATATGGTTTAATGTATATTAGATTTGTTCTATAAACATGCATGCTTCAACTCTTAGACAAACTTACTTTGATATACCTATTTCATGTGTTTTAGGTTTTGTGTTTTAACAAAACTTATTTTTGGAATTAAAGACAAAAACTATGATATATATATATTTCATGTATATTGGATTTCTATCCATATGCATCATGCTTCAAAGTGTTTAAATATCATGTTTTTGTATTTGGAAGAGTTTTGGACAAAATGTATTTTCTATTCAAAAATTCAAGTTTTAGAAAATACAGTTTTTGGTTTTTGGTAAAAATGATAAGACACAAAAATAGTTCATATTGATTGATATTTGAGCTAAACTTTTTACCACATGTTTATATATCAATGCAAAATGATAAAACTATTTTTGGTGATTTTTAGAAAAGATAAAAGAATTTTTAAATATGTTTTTATCCAATTTTCTGTTCCAGGCTTCAACCAAGTCGACTAGTAACCTGACTAGTCGATTAGGGCTGAGGTCGGTCGACCGGTCCGGTCGACCGACATGCACAAATCTGTGCACGTTTGGCAGCTTTGGGACGGTCGACCGGGACGGTCGACCGGACTGAGAGCAGAGCTCTCTGTTTGTTTGGGTCGACCGGACCGGTCGACCTGCAGCTGCCAACGGGCAAAAATTGACCGTTGGACGGTCGACCGGACCGGTCGACCGGCAGTGGTATTTTGGCCAAATCTGCTGCCAACGGCTAGTTTCCAGATTTGTCTATAAATACCCCATTTGCAAGAGTTTTTCTCTAAGATTTTTTGTGCGAATTTTTCCATACTCTCTGGTGTTTTTGCTGCAATCAAAAGAAGTTTTTGGACTTGAATTGAACAATCTTTTTGGTGTTTTTGCTAGGGTTTGGAAAATCAAAGAAGAGGGTTTTTGGGAAAAGCTTTTGATTGAACTTCACCATCTTGATTTCTATTATTTCCCAAGGATTTTTCTTTGTGATTTTGATTTCCATTCCATTGGTTTTCTCCACACTTGAGCTAAAATCTACTATCTATTCTATAGGTTATTTGTGTGGGAGAAGAGATTGTTTGTGGTTGCTTGTTGAACAACCAAGTTAAAAACCCAATCTTTGTTTGGCTTTGTGCCTTGGGTTGTATCCCTCAAGTTGTGAGGTGATCCTTGTGTTTGTTTATGCTTGATTGGTAGTGAAAAGTGCATTTTTATCATCATATTTACCATCACATTTTCATATTTATTCATTTAATTCTGCACATTTATTAATAATTTGTAATTTATTGTGTGCAGGCCTCGAATTATTATTTTAATAATAAATAAAGCTTAAAGAGCCCAAAAGCCCAGATCCAAGCCCATATTTGAAGCCCAAGAGTCAAAGTGCAAATAGCAGATTGTCAAAGTGCAAATACACAAAGGGCTGAAGTTGCAAATATCAAAGATAAGGGAAGGATAGACTTCTACCCAACCCTAAACTCTTGCAGATGAGAATGAAAAGAGTGCAGAGATAAGGAAATTCGTTTAAAGAGATTGGGAGAATTCAAAATCTAGGTAACTTGATTATCAAGTTATCTCGAAATCCCAATATGAAGAGTCAGGATCATACTTCCAGAAGCAAGCGCCCAGATGGACGGACCAGGTGAGGCCACGCGCCAAAGCGCGTGGCCAGATTCCACAAAAATGCCGCAAATCCGCGGCAAAATCCAAGATTTCGCGGCACTTTGATCTCATCTGGATACCAGATTTCGTGGGCTACTTCATCCGGGACTCTTCGGCCTTCTGCACCTATAAATACCCCCTGCAGTGCAACGTACAGAGTCGTCCAGAGGCGAGCCAAGGGCCAAAAGCTAGGGTTTTTTAGTTTCTAGGTTAGATTTTCTTTTCTTTTTATTTTCAAGAGAGAGAGAGAGAGGCTTATATTGAGCGTGACACCGATGTACCCTTCCTCTTCTCTGCATTTGTATTCAGCAATAAAGGTAATTATTTTTCTTTGTTCATTGTTCTGATATTTTATTTTTCTTTTTGTTTTCCTTTCTTTTTCTCTGTGATCTCTTGTGGTTGTTGATGAACATGCAAGTGGATTCCAAAAGCAAGTATAACTAAGCTATGTGAGAACCAGCGATAGTTCATGAAGACGTTCTCCTCCAAGCTACGCATCACTTCGTTCTTGATATGCTTGACGATATAATCTGCACAGGGATTGAGTTCGAGTTTATGATCTATGTGTGGAATGCCTCCTAAGTAAGGTAGAACATGTAAGGTTTTCACGTTTTTTTTCTTCAACCAAACTCAAGTAAGTATTCTTTTCTTTCCTTTTCTTTTCTTTTCTTTTTGTAGATTAAATCACAACTTCTCCCAATTCTTTATTTGCCGACCCATTGTAAATACCACTTCCTTTCTAACTTAACTAATAAAAATAAAAACTTTAGAGATAACTTGCTTAACGCTTCCATCGCAGTCCCTCCCTGAGGATCACGACCCGCATAGCCTTGCTACAGCGGATTAGAATTGAGAACTTGCACATCCTATTCTTAAAACTAAAATACTATCTTTTGTGTGCAGGAAAACTCAGTCAACAAATTGGCGCCGTTGCCGGGGAGGGACGGTAAGTTTATCTCTAAAACAAAAATTTAATTTTTAACTAATTCTTTATTCTTTTCTGTTTGTAGGTTTGGAGAACAGGAAACAGAAACATAGCAGCAGCAGTGGACATATTGCTATTTTGTGTCTCTGCCCTCGAAGGCAGAGCACCAGAACCTACTGTTTTGCCGCGGAAACGCGGCAACAGTAGAGAACTACTGATTGATCTTTTTGCAGGTTGCTGCAAATTGTAAATTCTGTTTACTGCTCTGTTTATTTTGTTCTGTGATATACCTGTAAATTGCTAATAATTCAACAGTAAGTTATTGGTTGTTAAAAATAAAAATTGATTAGACGTTTGCATATTAGGCACGTGTCTTTTCAATATATTTATTTTTACTGTTGAAGAGTGCTGGAGAAGCAATGTACGTACGCATTGCATGTAGAATAGGACTCATCTCTTGGTTCATTTTCTGCTTTGAGTGATTCTTATCTATTTATCTTGTACACTTGCACTAATTCATCTTAAGGGCATAACCCATTAACAAGATAAGGTGGGGATTTCATCACCCTTCCTTAGCCCAAAATCATATCCCAAGCACTCACTAACCCAAGCCTAACTAAAAAAGAGTAGACGTTGGCCCTAGGGACATCTCGGACTCAATAGGAGATTATCCTAAGGGGGAACAGTGCTGGAAGTTGACTCTTACCAAATCAGTGTCTAGGAAAGGGATTGAGGGCCGAAAGCCCGAAGATTGGTGGTTATTTAATTAAGGAACGTCTTTGACGGAAAACCTCCCACCACTCTTGCCCTGACCTGGCTGATTAACTCGTGGTCAAAATCTGCACCCGACCTCCCGTGGACAGTCTAACCAGTTAGGAGTCGTCTAGGTCATAGGTCTACCCTAACTTAGGATAGAATTTTTTTTCTTTTTGTTTGTTTATTTGTTTGTTTGTTTGTGTTGGTGTGATATGGCATATAATAATAATTTTTCCAACTTTAATCCATATTACACACCTAACTATTTTTCGGATATTACCAACCCGGCATATCATAACTTTGACCAATCTAGTGTGCCGGAATGGTCTTACCCGAATAATTATAACCCATACCCCCCATCTTATGACCATGATTTTCATACTTTCAACTCGTCACAGAGTTCATGGGGTTTCGAGTCCCCCGAGTCCAATTTTCAACCGACTTGTCCTCAGTCTCCACCCAGTCCACATTCTTTCAATGAGTCATACTTAGATCCACCCAGTCAAAATAGACTACCATCTATCGGGGAAATGATAAGTATGCATGAGTCCAAGCAACAATTACCATCAATCGGAGAAATGATTATGCGTGAGTCCACCGACTCACAATTTCATCACGATTACACTTCACCCTTTCAAGTCCAATCACAACACGATGCACCTATCAACTATGAAGGGATGCTTGCAGCCATGACTCAGGCTAGATTAGCCCGTGATCGTGATATAGATATGATGGTTCAATCTTTACGTTCTCACCGTTCGGCCATTTCTGATATCATTGACCACTCTCGTAGAGCCGGCGAACAAGTTGCTTTGGACAACAAGATTCTACTTCAGTGCCATCATTTGAACTTGCTGAAACTCCAATTGTTGATAATTTGGCAAGTTTTTCCTTTCCTGAAATAGAACTTGAACATGAATATGATCATGATCTCCCACTTGATGATTCAATTTTAATTCCTGATTCAATAATGACTCCAGTGTCTCCACCTGATTTCACTTTTCCCGAGTCAACATTGGATCCTGTTCCAATTCATCATGATATTGAGTCACCTATAATTGATGATCATATTGAACTTGACCAATTGTGCAATTTTGAAAGTCCCATGGATAAATTGGCAAGTTCTGATTTTTATAACATTGAACCCAATGAGATATATGACCTAGATTCTCAAATCTGTGATCAAGTTCAAATTCCCGAATCATTATTGACTCCTGTTTGGTTACCCGACTTAGGTAATCTTTTAGAGTCAGTTTTGATTCCCACACCTATCATTCCTGAACTTGAATCACCAACATTGAGTCACATGCCATTGTGGGAAGATGATTGTGGATTTGAGCTTAAACTTATTGATTTGGACCCACTTCCTGAACTTAGCCCGACTCCTGAGCCCTTACTTGATTTGAGCTTCTTCCCTGAGTCGGTATTCGTTCCCGTACCTATAATGTCCAAGTCAATAATTCCATCTTTTCATACTCCATTTTGGGACAAGGAGGTTGAGACAATTAACTCTGAAATTTATTATGAAATTTGAAAATTTGATGGGGTGGAAATACTAAAAATTGATTATACATATATTTTAGTGGGTTATGTAAGGAAAGTTTCTGGTGGGTTCCACCAAATTATCTGTTATCTTGATTGGGCCGCATTTCGTGGACCAATTAGACCACCTCCGGAACTACCACCCTAAGGTAACTTCCGCCTTCCCTTGTTCTGTTTCATGCATATATGCATTCATTCATACATTGAGGACAATGCATGAGATAAGTGTGGGGGTGGGCTTTACTAACATACTAACATAGGTAGAAACTAACAAAATTTGCTAATAAAAAAAAATTTAAAAAAAAAATTATAAAAATGACAATATTTTGACTTATTTTTTTGAAAGAAATCTAAGTTAGTTTTAAGGATTAGGAAAATCATGATTAGGATTTCTAAAAACTTGGTCAAAATAAATAAATTGTTTAATTTTTAGGTATAGGAGAACAAATTGAATAATTAATTAGTCTTGATTTTTACCTTAATGAAATTTGCATACCTAATACATATCTAGGATTCTAAGATGAAGACCTTTGTGCCTCATATATAAAAAAAGAAAGAAAAAAAACAAAAAAAATCACTAATTAAGCTGGATACATGTGCCTCAAGAAGCATAAGTATTCATGCCTAAAGGTGAGTAAATAAAATAAAGTCCTTAGTTTTGGGGCCTAGTTCACTCGAATTTGAGTCCGCGGGGTGTTTTCTCACCTGGTGCCCTAAAGCCAACCGGTTTGGGAGTCATCGACTTTAAATTCGCTACATGAGTGGATTAGAAAGCCTAATAAAACTAAGAATATGAGATATGTATTAACACATCTAAGAGTCAATTAGTTAGGTATGAGGGCCTCAAGAAGCCTTGATGCTTACACGAAAGAAAATTAGATGAGTTATACATATTAAAAAAAAAAGGGAAGAGAAAAAAAAATTAAAGAGGCATGAGAGTCCAAGTTAAGGAATTCCTAGCCAAGTTACAAGGATGCATATGATTTTGGTAACGAAAAAGACTATATTAGAAGTTCAATTTTGACCCTTACCTAAAATGGAAAACAATTAACTTTATTAAGACTAAGTTTAAAGAATGAATAAAAATGAGGATCCTAAAACTTATAGACTACTTAGTCTCTTCAATAATAATTCAAATATTTTCCTTTTTATGGATTTTGTGGGTGCAATCCGCTGAAAACCCTCACGAGACAACACTCGTCCTCTAGGGTAACCTAGAGGTTTAACGGCTTGTTGCACGTGCTAAGTCCAATCGTGATTCCTACGAAAGTGAGTTAGGTTAGATTAACTTTTCATTTCTTTTTCTTTTTTTTTTACTCGAGGACGAGCAAAAGATAAGTGTGGGGGTGTGATTGGTAGTGAAAAGTGCATTTTTATCATCATATTTACCATCACATTTTCATATTTATTCATTTAATTCTGCACATTTATTAATAATTTGTAATTTATTGTGTGCAGGCCTCGAATTATTATTTTAATAATAAATAAAGCTTAAAGAGCCCAAAAGCCCAGATCCAAGCCCATATTTGAAGCCCAAGAGTCAAAGTGCAAATAGTAGATTGTCAAAGTGCAAATACACAAAGGGCTGAAGTTGCAAATATCAAAGATAAGGGAAGGATAGACTTCTACCCAACCCTAAACTCTTGCAGATGAGAATGAAAAGAGTGCAGAGATAAGGAAATTCGTTTAAAAGAGATTGGGAAATTCAAAATCTAGGTAACTTGATTATCAAGTTATCTCGAAATCCCAATATGAAGAGCCAGGATCATACTTCCAGAAGCAAGCGCCCAGATGGACGAACCAGGTGAGGCCACGCGCCAAAGCGCGTGGCCAGATTCCACAAAAATGCCGCAAATCCGTGGCAAAATCCAAGATTCCGCGGCACTTTGATCTCATCTGGATACCAGATTTCGTGGGCTACTTCATCCGGGACTCTTCGGCCTTCTGCACCCATAAATACCCCCTGCAGTGCAACGTACAGAGTTGTCCAGAGGCGAGCCAAGGGCCAAAAGCTAGGGTTTTTTAGTTTCTAGGTTAGATTTTCTTTTCTTTTTATTTTCAAGAGAGAGAGAGAAGCTTATATTGAGCGTGACACCGATGTACCCTTCCTCTTCTCTGCATTTGTATTCAGCAATAAAGGTAATTATTTTTCTTTTGTTCATTGTTCTGATATTTTATTTTTCTTTTTGTTTTCCTTTCTTTTTCTCTGTGATCTCTTGTGGTTGTTGATGAACATGCAAGTGGATTCCAAAAGCAAGTATAACTAAGCTATGTGAGAACCAGCGATAGTTCATGAAGACGTTCTCCTCCAAGCTACGCATCACTTCGTTCTTGATATGCTTGACGATATAATATGCACAGGGATTGAGTTCGAGTTTATGATCTATGCGTGGAACGCCTCCTAAGCAAGGTAGAACATGTAAGGTTTTCACGTTTTTTTTCTTCAACCAAACTCAAGTAAGTATTCTTTCCTTCCTTTTCTTTTCTTTTCTTTTTTGTAGATTAAATCACAACTTCTCCCAATTCTTTATTTGCCGACCCATTGTAAATACCACTTCCTTTCTAACTTAACTAATAAAAATAAAACTTTAGAGATAACTTGCTTAACGCTGCCATCGCAGTCCCTCCCTGAGGATCACGACCCGCATAGCCTTGCTACAGCGGATTAGAATTGAGAACTTGCACATCCTATTCTTAAAACTAAAATACTATCTTTTGTGTGCAGGAAAACTCAGTCAATAGTGCTAATCCCTCAAGTTGTGAGGTGATTGTTTGTTGGATTGGAGCTTGCCTCAAGGAAGAGGTTGTGGTTGTAAAGAGAGGAGTTGGGTACTCCTTGTGAGAGTTCTTTGTGGACTAGCTAGTGGATTAGAAATCCTTCGTGTGTCGAAGGCGGGGATGTAGAGCTGGGTGCTCGAACCTCGTAACATATCTCGTTGTTTGCGCTTGATCCATTGACTCTCTCTCTATCCTCTCTTTACTTTGTGCCTTACAACTATTCATATTGTGCATTTTTATTTTCTTGGCTTGGTTGTGTGTGAATCATTTGTTGATCACACTTGAGTGTAATTTGCATTAAATTCCGCATTTAGTTCATAGATTAGCCATATCACCTATTCACCCCCCCTCTAGGTGACTTTTCAATTGGTATCAGAGCTAGCGCTCCTGATATTTAGGTTTAACCACCTAGGAGTGAGATCTTGGTTTGCTAATCTTCATTTGCATTGTTCATTTGCACTCATTTAGTTTGCTCTCATGGATAGCCCTCCTATGTTTGACCATATTAGACTTGATGCTTGGAAGGCCAATATGAGTAGACATTTAAAAAGCCTAGGACATCTAGTTTATCAAGCCTCCACTATGGAATCATTCCCTAATAGTAGCAAGCATAAAAAGGCTAATGCACTAGCACTTAGAGCACTTAGAGCATCTTTAGTGAACATCTTTTACCGTGTTTGATCGTTATGACTCGGCTTTTACAGTTTGGAGCTTATTGACGTCTCCCGAGCTTCCAAGGATTATCAACAAGATGAGGAGATCTAAGAGAGAAAAGTCCGAAGAGCATTGCTTCATGGTCCAAGGGAATAACTCCCTTGAGGTACAATCGGACACTCAATTAGATGATAGCTCTAGTTCCTATTGCCATGTTTGTTTTGAAGTTCAAACTTTAAATTTGGAACTTGCTCAAAAGCTTGAAAATTTCTTGGAAAAACACAATCTTTTAAAAGAGGAAAACCTTGTTTTGAAAAATGAATTAAAGGATTTGTGTTCGAATTTTGAATTGATTTTGCAAGAAAAGGAAGAGATTGCAAGTGAACGTGACTCACTTAAATCTCAACTAGACCTTACCCTTAATGAGATTGAAGGTTTGAAAAGCAAAAATGATTGTGATGATGTTGTGAAGCACAATGAGATTTTATCTTCAAAATTAGATTTTACTTTTAAAGATAACCTTATCTTGAAAAATAAAATTGATTCAATTACAAAAGAGTTGGATTTGGTTTTAAAGAAAAATGAATCTTTGAAAATTGAAATTGATTCTCATGTGTGCCATGCTAGTATAGCTTCTTCTTCTTCTTGCACACCTATTGCATGCTCCACTTTGTCTTCCACTATTGAAAGTGATATAAATGTTTTGAAAAAAAGTGTTGAATGTTTGGGCTCCACTTTGAGCCAATGTGCCATGAACCACACTCGTTTGGAATCCTTGGTTCGTAAGAAACAAGTTCCAACTTTGCAGGCACACCCTACACGGCATACACATGCTTTCCACGGACACAACCATAACATGTATGTTCATGTGTACACATGTACACATTGTGGCCGAAAAGGTCATCTTGCTAGATTTTGTTATGATCGTATTTATCATGAAAATTTAGCAACTAATCTTGTTTGGGTTAGAAAAGAAACTAACCCCTATGGACCCAAAAGAAAATGGGTACCAAAAACCACCTCCTTGACTTTTGATGTAGGTGGGAGCTCTCGCATCACGTGAGAGTATTGGTGCCTTGAGGTGGATGCGTTCTAGGCCTAAAAGAGAACCATTTGGATGCTTCACTCTCAAGGGATTTGGTGGGAGGACCACCGTGGTTTGGAGAACTAGAGATGCACCTTCATCGGTTTTGGTATCACTCTCTAACTCCCATTTTTATGCTTTTCATGTTCATCTATTCATAGCATGTCTTGTTTTATTGTTTCATGATTAGTATGATATTTGCCATGTCTATTAGACCATTGACATGCATGTATAGCTTATGAGATCACCATGTTTATGGACCCATATTTTGTGTTCTCTTTATGTTTTAGCTATCATGTTAATCATAGATCTAATGCACATGTCTTTGTCATGATAATCATATGGTTGACTATGACTTTTTGTTTTAATAATTCATATTTTTGATCATGTTGATTGTTGACCCGTTTTATGCTTCATGTTTTGACTACTTGATTGAATGATAGTTTTCATTAAGACTAGGATTTATACTTGTACAACTAGTGAGCTACAAATAGACCCTTATATATGTTTATGCTTGAACGCTCATTTGTATTCACTTGATGTACTAGTATAGTCTAGTTTTGATGATTCTTACATTTGACTTGTATTCATCATTTTACATATTTTGTTTTAACTTCATGTATATGTCCATCTTGTCCAAACTATCATTTATACATATACATCCTTGAGCCACGTGCCTTCATGCATATACTTTTGTGGACTCATTGTGTTTAGGATATGTATGTATACTTTAGTTTGTACATGACATACATACGCCTTGAAGTTTAAATCGTTTGGATGAATTTTATATTTGCTAAGTGATTTCACATCTATGATGAATTTCTTGTTTTTAAGATGATTTCAATTGGTGATTTCACATTTTCATGTTTTCAATATTGAGCTTGATTGTCCATTTTCATGTTGATATGTTTCTCACAACACTTGTACACTCACCTTATTTAATGTTCTCATGACTTAGTTTTCATGAGTACAAATTGTGCTATATGGATTTTGAGTGTTTTAGTGCCATGTGGTTTACATGTGTCTTCATGAAAAATATTTTTGTTATTCCTTATTTGAAGGATCTCGTACTAGTTGATTCATATAACTAGTTGTGATATTCTTCCTTGGTAGTAGTTTTCAAACATACTATATTTGTAAACCTATTTTTGAAAACCCCTACCATCTAAGGGCGGTTGGATGGGAGATCATGCTCATGTATGCTTTATAGTGAAAATCATAGTAAACTTGAACATGAAATGGGTGGTAGAATATGAGATATACACTTGATCTTATTGTTGTTTCAATTGGTATCATTGAATTCTTTCAATTGGTATCAATCTTAACATTTCTTGTATACTCATATATTCTTGTATATGTATGCTTGCATTTCAAAGAATATCAATTTTAATTGGTATCTATCTTTTCATACATATGTATATGTTTTAGCTGTGCTTACTATATCCCTATATCTTTAAGCACAAATCTTGTTTATGATGATAAGCTTGAGTTTCAACTTTGTTTCAATTGATTTAGTTTTCAATTGATATCTTATTTCAAGCCTTATCATAGTTTTCATTGGTATTTCATAAAGGGGGAGAAAATTTTGTAATTGTTTCTTTCAATTGGTATTTAGTATTCCACTCCCTTACTTTATGATAGAGAATAATAATTTCAATTGGAAATAATTTCAATTTGTATCAAAATCAAATTTGTTTATATACTTAATTATAATAATTTCAATCGGTATTAAGATCCATGTTTATTTTCAATTGGTATCAACATTTATGTTTAGAAATTCAAAATTTGTTATGTTTAATTTCAATTGATATCAAGATTGTTTATTTATAATTGGTATGTTGATTGTTTACTTATCATTTGGTATCAAGATTTTTGTTTTCAATTGGTATAGTTTCACTTTTTAAATTGGTATCAAAATGCACTTCATTGACACATTTTTAATTGGTATCATATTTGAGTTTAGTCGAAAGGGGGGAGAGCATCTCTTGATTGATTTCTTGTTTTGAATATAAAAAGAATATATTTCATTAGTTTTGTAAGTAAGGAGGAGAAGAATTTCTTTTAAATCGGTTTGTTTTGTTTTTAACCCCTTGTTGATGATTGACAAAAAGGGGGGAAGAATTTGAGTTTATATGCATGTTTGGATATGCATGTTTATGTTTTTAATGTTTTTATTATTAAGTTCAATTGGTATCCAAAGCATTATTTAAAGAACATGTTTAGTTTGGTTAGTTTGGTATCAAGAGCTTGTAAAAGAGATCATGAGTTTTGTTTTGCATATATTGTGTTTAATTGGTATCTAGAGCATGTTATGTTTAGTTTAATTGGTATCAAGAGCATGTTTATTTTTTAAAGATTTTTCATTGGTATCAAGAGCATGTTTATTTGTTTTTGCTAATTGGTGTCTAGAACATGTTTATTTGTTTTATAATTTTATTGGTATCTAGAGCCATTTATTAGTTGTTTATCCTATGCATGAGTTAAGGGGAGCTTCTTTGAAGCTTAACTTTAATCCATGCATATATAACTCCATGAGTTTTGTCATCATCAAAAAGGGGGAGATTGTGGCCCAAAGGCCTTCCACTCTAGTTTTGATGATGATTAACTCATATAGTTATGTGTACTAATTATCTTGTGATGTTTAAGTTTCAGATCATTAATCAAAATATTAGTTGGTGAAAGCTTCCACACATCTTTCACATGTTGATTCAAGAGCCCGAGCGTCAAAGATCATATATAGCACTTGCTCGGTGGATCAAAGAGTTTTGGATCGAGTCGGCTTGGAGATTGCGCTCTACAAGAAGACTTAGGTATCCTAGTTTAGTTTTGTGTTTAGATCCAAATTGTAAAGATTAGAATAGTATGATAAGCTCAAGTTCACAACACACACGTTTCATGTTTTGGTTTTCGGTTTTTGGTTTAACCGATCTTGGTTTGCATGAATAGATATTATATCAAAACAAGTTTATATGGTTTAATGTATATTAGATTTGTTCTATATACATGCATGCTTCAACTCTTAGACAAACTTACTTTGATATACCTATTTCATGTGTTTTAGGTTTGTGTTTTAACAAAACTTATTTTTGGAATTAAAGACAAAAACTATGATATATATATATTTCATGTATATTGGATTTCTATCCATATGCATCATGCTTCAAAGTGTTTAAATATCATGTTTTTGTATTTGGAAGAGTTTTGGACAAAATGTATTTTCTATTCAAAAATCCAAGTTTTAGAAAATACAATTTTGGTTTTGGTAAAATGATAAGACACAAAAATAGTTCATATTGATTGATATTTGAGCTAAACTTTTTACCACATGTTATATATCAATGCAAAATGATAAAACTATTTTTGGTGATTTTTAGAAAAGATAAAAGAATTTTTAAATATGTTTTTATCCAATTTTCTGTTCTAGGCTTCAACCAAGTCGACTAGTAACCTGACTAGTCGACTAGGGCTGAGGTCGGTCGACCGGTCCGGTCGACCGACGTGCACAAATCTGTGCACGTTTGGCAGCTTTGGACGGTCGACCGGGACGGTCGACCGGACTGAGAGCAGAGCTCTCTGTTTGTTTGGGTCGACCGGACCGGTCGACCTGCAGCTGCCAACGGGCAAAAATTGACCGTTGGACGGTCGACCGGATCGGTCGACCGGCAGTGGTATTTTGGCCAAATCTGCTGCCAACGGCTAGTTTCCAGATTTGTCTATAAATACCCCATTTGAAAGAGTTTTTCTCTAAGATTTTTTGTGCGAATTTTTCATACTCTCTGGTGTTTTTGCTGCAATCAAAAGAAGTTTTTGGACTTGAATTGAACAATCTTTTGGTGTTTTTTTTAGGGTTTGGAAAATCAAAGAAGAGGATTTTTGGGAAAAGCTTTTGATTGAACTTCACCATCTTGATTTCTATTATTTCCCAAGGATTTTTCTTTGTGATTTTGATTTCCATTCCATTGGTTTTCTCCACACTTGAGCTAAAATCTACTATCTATTCTATAGGTTATTTGTGTGGGAGAAGAGATTGTTTGTGGTTGCTTGTTGAACCACCAAGTTAAAAACCCAATCTTTGTTTGGCTTTGTGCCTTGGGTTGTATCCCTCAAGTTGTGAGGTGATCCTTGTGTTTGCTTTGTGCTAATCCTCAAGTTGTGAGGTGATTGTTTGTTGGATTGGAGCTTGCCTCAAGGAAGAGGTTGTGGTTGTAAAGAGAGGAGTTGGGTACTCCTTGTGAGAGTTCTTTGTGGACTAGCTAGTGGATTAGAAATCCTTCGTGTGTCGAAGGCGGGGATGTAGAGCTGGGTGCTCGAACCTCGTAACATATCTCGTTGTTTGCGCTTGATCCATTGACTCTCTCTCTATCTCTCTCTTTACTTTGTGCCTTGCAACTATTCATATTGTGCATTCTTATTTGCTTGGCTTGGTTGTGTGTGAATCATTTGTTGATCACACTTGAGTGTAATTTGCATTAAGTTTTTAAATTCGCATTTAGTTCATAGATTAGCCATATCACCTATTCACCCCCCTCTAGGTGACTTTTCAAGGGGTGTGCATCCAATTGAATCCGATGATGTTTGGTGTGCTCTACACAGACTTGGTTGGACCGTCAGTGAAAGACAGGAAGACTAGATAGAGCTGGTCAGTTGCAGAGTCAGTGTTGGCTCGTGAGAAAGTCTTCGTGAGGTCGTGAAGTTGTGGAGTAGAAGCTACAGTTTGGTGATCGGCATGTATGGAAGTTCTCCTAAGGTGAAGTGCAGGGAAGACATGTGCGATGTTTTCCAAGGACAGCTGAGCTTCAGATTCCAAACCGAGATCGTGTGTCGATTTCGTCCGGTGCGCGCAAGCCGAGATCGTGTGTCGATTTCGCCTGGTAGACTGGGGTACGTTGGAGATCGGTTCAGATTTGAGAAGAATCTTCGCCAAGGTGGAGAATTGTTGGAAAGAGAGAGGTTATTGCTGAGGAAGTCGAAGAGGATCGTCGAGGGATCGTCGAGGAAGTCGGCGACGAAAAACGAAGGAAGCAGCAGCAGAAAACAGCTAACAGCAGCAGGAACAGGTGTTCAGGTCGACCGGCCCGGTCGACCGCCCGCAGTAGCAGGTGCTCGGTCGACCGGCCTGGTCGACCGACGTGCACAACGTGCACAAGGATGGAGCTCGGTCGACCGCCCGGTCGACCTACTGAAGTGACCCAACTCTCGGTTGGGAACGGTCGACCGGACCGGTCGACCGGTGGAAGGGGTCGGTCGACCGCCCGGTCGACCGACAAGCGGGTGCGGGCTGCGTTTCTGTTTTGGAAACCTGTTGGTATAAATACGGGTTTTGCCTAGGGTTTGAGGATGCTGGAAACTCTGAAGCTCTCTTGAGATTAGAGAAGCTGTTAGTATTGTAATCTTCTTCCAAAAAGTAAAAAACCTCTCTTTTGATTGTCCCGAGGACGTAGGCATCAATGCCGAATCTCGTTAAATTGTTGTTTGTGTGCTTTCTCTGGATTTTGGTATTTGTGCTGTTTGGAAGATTGTTCTTTGTGCGTAAGAGATTCAGGGGATCCTCATCAGGTTGTTGTCGTAGGCACAACATGCCTCGCCTGCCATCGCTAGTCTCCACTGCGAGGGGAGAGAAAGTGATGAAAGAGTTAGAAAATCGAGGCCTCACTATATCAAAGGAGCTGGTTTGGGTTCAAACCCGCTTTTGGATAAGTTAAACCACATTCCTCACTTTTTATACTAGCAACGGATTTTGTAAAAGTTAAAACACATTCCTCACATTTCTCAACTAGCAAGGCGGGGTAGAGGCAAGGGTGGTGGAAAGAGACTAGAGTAGGCTGCCAGAGCTCTTTGACAACAACGAGATGCATTATTAATGGCCGCTGAGGACCAGGTAAGCTGTAGGTTCACTTTTTTAATTTATTAAACAGTTTTCTGCTTAGCCGGCTAGGCATTGGGAGCTTGGTCTGCCCTTGCCTTGCTGAGTGCTACTTAAAGCACTGTAACGTATAACAGACATTCTAGGTTAAGTTTGAGTTGACATTGATTTGGCCAGGTTTTTTCTTTCTAAAAAAAATTATGTACAAATTAGGATCCAAGGGCGCAAAATAGGCAACAAACATTCATTTCACACACTAACCTTTGAAGCCTCTGGATTTTTTTTTTTCAAATGTATAACATTGCTTATACTTGTTGGGCAATTGTTGGGTTATTTGGGTCAAGAACCCAGACCCTATCCTGACATGTTAACAAACGGTTAATTTGGGTTGTATGATTATGAAGCATACCCATGTATCTCATCTAATTCTACATGAGTAATAGCACATCATGAAAAAGAGGAGGAAGCAATGCTACTATACATAGTGCCTGCAATGACAAATCAATTATGGTGATGTTATTAACAGTTGAGATTTTCAAACTTCTCCCAAGGAATGATTCCATAATTAACAAGGTATAGATAATTCATGAAAGGAAAACAATGGGAATCCATTTGGATGATCTGAATTTATACTACCAGATATTGTTGCAATTGAACACTGGTTGTAGCCTACTGGCTTCCAGTGACACTTTCAAGCTCCATTGATATCATCTTACATACAAACATAAGATAACATCACATTCATGCACCCACCATATTGCATGGACACGGATGCGATAAAAGCACTATTATAAGCGGATGCGCAAAATCTAAAGAAACCTAGGATATAGATACATTATGGATTCAACAAAAAAATAATGTGTATATTATATATAAAGATTTATAATAAGGCGTGATATAATCCGGAGGTTAATAATAAATTATATGAATGCATTTCAGATAATTCTAAATTCCCAACCATAAGCATAAAAACTAAACACTGTTCGGCCCAAGCTAGCTCAAGACCAGACACATATTGGAGGTGTCAGATATGTATCCACTGACTTTGTGGCACATATCAGCGCAAATGTGTGTCAAACACGGATAAGACAGCCTCCAATGTGTGTCAATGCACCATAATGCACCAGTTTTAGCTACAAATCACTGGAGCAAATCACAAGCAATAAGATGCTTCATTCTTTTTTATCATATTTTTCAATATTTTGTTATTTCTACTGGCTTCTATCACATTCGATCATAAATTGGGTTGTGTTGTATTCTGCAAAATTTTGAGATTCTGCAAAACTTTCATTCCTAAATGAGTTTGTAATACCTGTGACTATACTAGTTACGGATCATTGTGTTAGATATGGATACATGGAACCAATCCAACTTGGATTCAACTTGCTAGTAATCCAATCTGGATCCAAACTCAAAATCAAACAACTGAGCTATTATCTTGACTAAAGATAAAAGAAAAGCTATTCTGGAAAGAAACCTTACTACCAAAATTTCTGTAATTGAAAATCCAAATCCAAGTGTAAAAGTTAAAGATCTTAAATTTAAACTCATGAAATCCATCATCTATGATAATACCCAGCTTGTGGCAAGTCTTAAGTCAAGAAGTCATCAAATAATACACTGATTGTCATTCTATAAAAATTAAGATTCATAAATACTAGTTTGATTTTTTCTTATCTCCTATTTCATCTTTAGAGGTTTTGGACTCAACAAAGAGTCTTCCTGTCTTTCCCTTTTATTCTCTCATACTCTCTCTCTGGCAAGTTTTATGATGGTAATAAAAATATAAGGACTAGCCTTATACTTGGTATTTAACCGAGGAAGCAATGAGCTCAACCATTTACCAAATTAGTAAATTACCCATATCTTAACCTAGTTATTATAATAAGACTAAGCACATTAAGATGATAAAATAGTGAACCAAATAGATTAAGCATTATATTATGATAGGACAATATGGGGTTCTCATAATTGACAAAATTGCACGTGGGCACTAAAGCAATTCCAATTTATATGAGGTTTCTTGATTAGCCCCTAGTCTACATTAAGTTAATGTTGAGTTAATGGAATAATGGGTTTTACAATGACCAATGGTTTTGATTGCATCCTCAAATTTTCTGAAAGTTTATATGATATATTCTAATTTTGGGCGACGGTGTCTTTTGCTTCAATAGTTAATTTGTGCATACATGTTATCACATGTCCGGTATCCTTGCAGTTTCATAATTTTTCTACACTGTAGTATGGAACCATAGGATCATGTACCTTAAGATATTTTGGCCAGAGCTTGCACAATCATTGAATGAGCTGCTTGAGTAATGTGATGTTCATAGACCTTTGGAGGGGATCTGCAATCAACTTGACTTGGAGTTTAGGTGCCAAAGAAATATGCTTTAATAACTGCACTTGTTAGGTATATGAACAACGCAAAATCACAACATCTACATCTTTGTATCTGACTTTTTTTCTATCATATATGTTCATCTAGTGTTATCTTTGTGCCTCTCATTGCATTATGTTCATGCCAATCTTCCCTCGTACAATAACTACGTATAGAGAATCTCTTGTCAACTTAAGTTCATTTGTATATTGATTGGACATCTTGTGAATCATCTCTCTTTCTCCCTGATACATGTGTGCATGTGTGCGGATAACCTTCTCTATTCGGTAACTAGTAAAGAATCTCGGGTCCTTGCGTATATCTCAATCTAGATTGGACATTTTGCAAAAACACGTATTATTCTTGTGCATGTGCATGTGTATATGCATATATGCATGCCTGCGCAAAAGAAGATAGAGAAAGGTGAGATGATGAGATGGGATCGTTCAAAATCTATAGTGAGATGAGTTTGTATGTATCTTAATTTGTACAGATTGGCCTAGATGGTGTTGGTCATCCATAAGAATGGTCTTTAAATTAATTTATGAGGGGAACAACTATCTTCTTTGTGACTAGAGTGTTATAACACCTTTTTAAAGTTTTAACTTGAATTCAGAGAAAGATATTGATAATCATATTTCGTTTATGGGTTGAGATTATCATTAATTGACGTACGTTTATGTTCTGAAATTTTTTATTTGTATTCATTGCAGACGTACTGTAAAGAACATACCCAGTATGCTCCTGCACAGTTCTATATCGACAATGTACTTCCAAGGATCAAAGAGAAGAAGATTATGGCCCTTAAGCCGTTGTTGATAGGTTGGGGTAGGTCATGCTTTTGCCTCTTGACTCCTCTATAATAGTATCAAGTAATGTACAAAAATTGCTGCTTCAGGACTTCTTTTCATTTTTTTTATGGTCAGTAATCATACCCATCTTTATGCCAATCATTGTTTAACTTTGACTTTTCTGTACATTCTCAGGTACGATAATGTTCCTGCTGAAATAAATCGGTTAGGTGCAGGGTCAATTACCACGCCTTGAAATTTTTACCAAAGATAGAAGAAATGGCTGACCTACTTGCAGCAAGAATGAGAAACCGCACTAGCAGCCCAAATCCTTACATGTAACCAACTGTTGACTTTTTTTCTTTCAGCTCATCTAGCCAAAATTTATCATTTCTCTATGTAATTCTATATTGCAGCCTAAGTACTTGGTTCCTTTCATTTAGGGCACTCCATTTGAGGTTTGAGAAGGGAATGGTAGGTCTTTCCTTCTGTGATTTTGTTGGGACCAGAGAGGAGAAAGCAATGATGGCAGCATATAGGCAGAAGGAATGGCCTAGGCGGTACAAGGTGGTTAAAAAGTCTAAAGTCTTAGGCATGTGGCTTCATTTAGAAATAACATATTGAATGGTTGATATGCTGCTTGTTGCAATGTGTTGGATGCAGAATGGATCTCATCTTTGGCAGCTAGCGCTGCAGAAGAGAAAAGAAGGACGTTGCGCTCTTGAGCCAGGGGAAGTATGTTAGCACAAGAAGAACTAGAAATATGAGGAGGAGGAGTAAGGAGCAAGAACACACAAAATTTCTTTTCTATCAAACTCTTGCTCACTCATTTCATTCAAGGATGACAACACTATTTATAGACTCCTAATGACTCTTGAGATTCCACACACATTGGAATTCCACACACAAAGACTTTTAGACTCCTCACAATGACTCTTGGGATTCCACACACATTGGAATTCCACACACAATGACTCTTAGACTTCCTCACAATGACTCTTGTAATTACAAACTACATAATGCATTTGACCTTCATCTCCTTAATTAATATTGTATGGGAACTCCAAGGGACTTGTTTGAGTTTATCTTTCAACAAATTCCTCCCTTAAACTCAAACATTTTTCATCCTTCATTCAAATCATCTTCTTGCAATTTTCGAATAGCGCTATTGGTAGCGGCTTTGTAAAGATATCTGCCACTGACACGACTCGCAACGTGATTCAGTCGCACTTTACCTTTCTTCACATGTTCCCGTATGAAATGGAAACGAACATCTATATGTTACTCCTTTCATGGTGCACCGGATTCTTTGCCAACTCAATTGCTGATTGTTGTCAACTCGTATTTCGGTCGCTTCGTTTTGCTGGAGTTTAGCTCACATAGCAATTTCTCAGCCAGATTGCGTGACGCAGCACCATGATGCTGCCACATATTCTGCTTCGCATGTTGATAAGGTTACTATTGGCTGCTTCTTGAGACCCATGTGAAAGCTGTGTCTCCCATATAAAACACATATCCCGATGTGCTTTTCTGATCATCTATATCTCCGCACCAATCACTGTCAGAGTAACCCACCAGTTTGTATTCATGTGTCTCCGAGTAGAATAATCCGAGTGATACAGTTCCTCGAATGTATCGAAGAATCCTCTTGATAGCCTTCAAATGTGAGTATTTCGGTTCCTCCATGAACCGACTCACTATCCCGACACTATATGCAATGTCAGGCCTTGTGCATGTGAGATACCGTAGGCTCCCAACTAAGCTCCGGTATTTGTTGAATCCACTCGATCTCCTTCATCAAATTTTGAGAGTTTCGCACCAAGTTCCATCGGTGTTGCTACCGGGTTGCAATCTTCCATCTTGTTTTTCTTCAAAATGTCTTTTGCATACGCCTCTTGGGACACAAATATTCCCGATTTTCCTTGCTTAACCTCAAGACAAGAAAATACTTCATCAGCCCCAAATCTGTCATCTCGAACTCCCGAGTCATTGCTTCTTTGAAGTTTTTATCATCTCCTCATTATTCCCCATGAATATGAGATCATCAACATAAAGAGCAACAAACAGCAAGTTACCTTTTTTCTTCTTCACGTATAATGCATGCTCATGAGGACATTGCATGAACCTGTTCCCTTTGAGATAGGTGTCGATTCGGGTATTCCATGCTCGCGGCGCTTGCTTCAGCCCATATAGCGCCTTCTTTAATTTCAACACTTTTTTCTCCTTCCCGACTTTCATGTATCCAGGAGGTTGCTCCACATATACTTCTTCTTCAAGCACACCATTAAAAATGCTGACTTCACGTCCATTTGATAGATTGGCCACTTGAATTGTGCTGCTTGGGATATAAGAAGCCGAATTGTCTCCATCTCGCGACTGGAGCAAAGACTTCATCATAATCAATCCCAGCCTTTTGCCTATAGCCTTTTGCTACTAGACGTGCCTTATATCTTTCTATCTCACCTTGGGCATTCATCTTTTCTTATACACCCATTTTACTCCTATGGGTTGATGTCCTTTCGGTAGCTCCACCAACTCCCAAGTTTCATTTCTTTCAATAGCACTTATTTCTTCATCCATCGCGGCTTGCCATTTCTTATCTCTCACTGCTTCTTCAAAAATGATATTCTCAGCATCCGCTAGAAGACATACCAAGTGTACTTCGCTTGTTGTCTCGTATAGATCTTGCAAGCTTCGCATCTTCGGTTGTCTTGGTTCTTCTTCATCATCAGATGTCGGAGGCTTGTCTGTTTGATTATCGGTGCAGAGGTTGATTCTTCTATTTCTTCCTCCTGCGTCACCTCCTTTTGTTGTTCCAATCCCATGCGCTTTCTTCATTCACTTGCACATCTCGGCTTACAACCACTTTTTCTTCGATCGGGTCGAATAACTTGAAAGCTTTTGTCTTCTCGTCATACCCGATGAACACGTACTTCTTACTCTTGTCATCTAGCTGGGTCTTCTTTGATCCGGTACGTGCGCATAGGCCACACTACCGAATACTCTCAAATGTGATACGGTTGGTTTTCGTCCGCTCCAAGCTTCCTGGGGTGTTTGATCTCCCATCTTCGCATGTGGGCACCGATTTTGCACATACACAGCACATTGCACCGCTTCTGCCCAAAATTCTTTGGCATGTTTTTGCTCTTCAACATCGACCGAACCATATCAAGAATAGTCGGTTTTTCCTCTCGGCCACACCATTTTGCTGAGGTGAGTATGGTGCAGTCAAGAATCTTCTGATTCCTTGTTCCTCGCAGTAGCTTTTGAAAGCAGTGACATGTACTCTCCGCCTCTGTCCGATCGTAAGGCCTTGATATAAAGACCAGTTGTCTTCTCTACTTGCATCTTGAATTTCTTGAACACCTCGAGTGCTTCGGACTTTCTTTCATGAAGTAAACCCAAGTCTTCCTTGTGTAGTCGTCAATAAAGGTGATAAAGTACCTCTTCTCACTGAATGACTTAGGTGTGATCGGCCACATATATCGGTATGTACCAACTCGAGAGAAACTCCTTGCACGATATTCCGCCTTTTTCTGAAAAATGTTCCTTGTTTGCTTGCCAAGTACACACCCTTCGCAAAATTTCTTGGTGTAGTCCATATCTGGTAACCCGTGGACCATATGCTTCTTTGCTAATTCTGTTAGGCCGCCATAATGTAAGTGTCCGAACCGCAAGTGCCACAACGAGACTTTGTCATCCATGTTGACTTGCAAGCACCTTTCTCGCACACTCTCAAGTTGAGTTTGAACATCCGATTCTTGGCCATCTCCACTCGTGCAAGTAACCGGCCTCCTTTGTCTTTCAAGTGTAACATTCGATCTTTCATGAAGATCGAATATCCCTTCTCTAATAGTTGGCCCATGCTAAGGAGATTACTTTTCATGTCAGGCAATAGTAGAACATCTCAATTCCCTTCTTTGCACCTTTTGAGAAAAGCGTATTTTTCCTCGGCCTTTGACTTGAATCTTCGACGCATCTCCAAATGACACGTGCCCATCTTCTATCTCTTGGATCTCCATAAAGAGATGTTTGTGCCCACTCATGTGATTGCTAGCGCCTGTATCGAGATACCAGACCGAGTCGCTATCAGGAATAATGTCTTTATAGGCCATCATGAGAACACCATCGTCTCTTATCTTCTCTTCCGTGACTAGTTTCGCATTTCTTCTATCTTTTTGTCGGAGTAGCACTCTTTTTGTTAGTGTCCATATTTGCCGCATTGTAGCACTGGACATTTTGACGATTTGACCGGCCGCCTCTACCACGACCGCGTCCTTGACCACGCAATTTTGTTGGATCGGCTGGTCCTTTTCTTTCGAGTTGTCTCCGCGTCCGCAGCCTCTACCGTGACCACGACCTCCACGGTCGCGTCTCGACCACGCTAGTTTTGCTGGGCATACATCGTCTTGTCCTCCTTGATAGTTGCCTTAGATTGTAAGGCCTCTTCGAGCAGATCTTTTCTTCTTCTTCCGTTGCTCATGCGCCTCGAGAGAACCGGCGAGATCATCTATGGTCATCTCCTCCAGATTCTTCGACTCCTCAATTGCGCATACAACATTTTCTAATTCTCGGTCATGACCGCAGAATCTTCTCCACGACCCTTGAATCGGTTATGGTTTCTCCATTGCGTTTGAGTTGAGTGATTTACCACCGTTTGTACACGCGTGATGTAGTCAGATACTCCTTCTGACTCCTTCATTTTCATGGCCTCCAATTCACCTCGTAGAGTTTGAAGCCGCACTTGTTTAACACGGTCGGCGCCTTTTGAAGACTTTTTGCAAAATCTCCATGCCTCCTTCGAAGTTGCCGCACTAGCAATCTTCTCGAACCCCGACTCATCTACCGCTTGGAATAAGAAGTAGAGAGCGGTCTTGTCTTTCGTGCGCGTTTCTTTCAACGCCTTTAATTGATTCGGCGTCATGTTATCAGTAGTAGCCGGCTCTGTGTAGCCATCTCAACTACTTCCCACGCGTCTTGTGCACCAAGCAACACCCGCATCTGAATGCTCCAATTGTCATAGTTCGTCTTTGTGAGGCGTGGTAGTGGCATCTGCCCCAGCGGTGTAGGCTTTTGTCCCAGCGGGGTACTCCCGGAATTTGCCATGGCTGTCACCGACGGTCTTCACCTTCAGCACTTGTCTTCGCTTTCGGTACTTAGTTTCGCCTTCGCACTTAACTTCGCCTTCGGCAACTTGTCTTCGCCTTTGCCTTTAGCACTTGTACTCGCCTTCGCCTTCAGCACTTGTACGAAGTGGTAGGGGTGGTCTTCACCTTACTTCAAGCTTCAAGCTTCACAATGGGAATCACCTCCCAAAGAAGCTTCAAGCTTCACCTTGCTTCAAGCTTCAAGCTTCACAATGGGAACCACTCCCAAAGAAGCTCCAAGCTTCACCTTGCTTCAAGCTTCAAGCTTCACAATGGGAACCACCTCCCAAAGAAGCTTCAAGCTTCACCTGGTTCAAGCTTCAAGCTTCACAATGGGAACCACCTCCCAAAGAAACTTCAAGCTTCACCTTGCTTCAAGCTTCAAGCTTCACAATGGGAATCACCCCAAAGAAGCTTCAAGCTTCACCTTGCTCTGATACCAATTGGTTAGCACAAGAAGAACTAGAAATATGAGGAGGAGGAGCAAGGAGCAAGAACACAAAAATTTCTTTTCTATCAAACTCTTGCTCACTCATTCATCAAGGATGACAACACTATTTATAGACTCCTAATGACTCTTGAGATTCCACACACATTGGAATTCCACACACAAAGACTCTTATACTTCCTCACAATGACTCTTGGGATTCCACACACATTGGAATTCACACACACAATGACTCTTAGACTTCCTCACAATGACTCTTGGTAATTACAAACTACATAATGCATTTGACCTCTCATCTCCTTAATTAATATTGTATTGGAAACTCCAAGGGA
>JAVJIF010014977.1:0-108677 GCA_038442645.1 Agave tequilana
GGGCCACGGCGCGCGCGCCGCTTCGGGCCAGGGTTTGTCCCCTGGCCCCCTGTTCCCCTGATGCCTATAAATACCCCCCCTGGGGTTCCATAGGAGGATATGCAAGGTTTAGGTTAGTTCTCATTTTCCATTTTGTAATTTAGGGTAGTGTAGTGTAGTTTTTCTTCTTCTTCCTCCCTTGTATTTTTTCATTTCTTTTAGATCTTTTATTAGGGAGAGAGAGTGGTACATGTTGGGAAGCAAGAGTGCTTGTAATAGAAGGTGACAATCTATGAAAGGTGCTCTCTTACCTTATCTTTGTTTTCTTCTCTCTAGTCCTCTTTTACATGTGTAGCTAGTTTTTCTCTCATGGCAACTAACTACTAACCACCAACTTGTTAACTTCTTTTATGATAATCCACATGAATCTAATAGCCCCGTTTTGGCCTTGCTCTTGCAAGAGCCATTGATGGCTCATGATGATGGATCTAACTTTAACTTCCTACCCACTAACAAGCTAACATTACTTTATTTCATGCTTGCTCTTATTGGGTTTGATGATGTAAGTGTAGCTTGCCTTGTTTTGTTGAGTTGGGATGTGAAGAGTTACATATGGGCTATGCTTTGTAAAGCTCTTGAACCAAGGACTAGTGATGGCCAATGATACATGTGAGGCAACTATCACTAAGAGGTTAGCGTGTTGGTGGAGTCATTAGTAGTTAGTAGCCGTGAGTTTTCTTTGTTTTTCACTTTAGTTTAGAAATATCAAAATCACAAAAACCATTCTTTTCCATGTTTCCCACTTCTTCGTATTTCACTGTACCTCTCTTTTCATTCTTTACTTTCTTTTCTTTTCATTCTTTAAAACTTTGAAGAATCTTTAACAAATACGAGAATCACCGGTAAAGCTTCTATCGCCTCCCGTCCTTGTGAATTCGACTCGTTTTAGCCTCTATGATATAACGGAAGTATCGAGGAAGCCAAACACACACACAACTTTAAATATCCATTTCAAACATACGCTTTTTGTGCGCGGTTTTTCCCCGATCACTCCCCATATAAGAGATGGCGACTCCGCTGGGAACTACTTTCTCCACTATGAGTAAGTTATGGCGCAAGGTGATGTCAATTTCATGGAAAAAACGGTCGAATCACTCGTTGTGAATTCAACCAGGCAAAGTATGAAGAGTTCCTCACTTCTGGCTTCAAGAACCCTAGGATGGCACGACAGTACAGCAGGGTCTCTTCAGAGATCCGCTCTCAAGTCCCTTCGGAGACTTCCCCAAAGATGGCCTGCACAAATAGCGCCATTTTTTCCCACGTCACGCGCGTGGTCCACGTCAACGTTGTAGGCTGTCTAAAAATCACTAAAGACAAGTCATCAAAAAGCAGAGTCCAAACTCCAGACGCAAGGCTAATTATAGCCACTACCACAGCGCCAAGAAGTAGGGGTCGAAACCCGCTTCTCAGCCTCACTGCAGTAGCATCACTACAGTACCAAGACGCGAGGGTCAAAACCCGCATCTCTACTTTACCACAACGACCATGATGCAGAGCCCAGAGCCCGTATTTCACACAAAGCTTGACGCTCACATTCCAACTAAAGGCAAAATTCAAGTGTTACCTCAATGATTTAACGCGAGGCTCGAAGCCCGCGTTTCAATTACAGAGGAACCCTGCGTCCCGGTTATAACTGTCCTAATTACTGGGTCAATTACTACCCACGTAATGAGGGAGTTGTTGGCCCAAAGGCCCATCACTCTAGTTTTGATGATGATCAACTCATGTAGTTATAGTACTAATGATCTTGTGTTTAATTAGTGACAGATTCATGATCAAGATCTTAGTTGGTGTGTAGCTTCAACAAAGGATTTAAAGTCAAGTTTTTGAGCTTACACGGTTTAATTCAAGAGCTTGTGCATCAAGACCACATCAAGTACTCAAGAGGAGTCTAGCTCTATGGATCGTGTTTAGACCAAGTCAAGAAGATGAAGACTTGTGTCTAGGTTTGTTTTAGAAAGATTTTGTTTTAGTTAAAAATGTAAAGGATAGAATAGTTGGTGGATTGCTCAAGTATATATTATACACCACACTCTTGTTTTAGTTTGTTTTTATAAAAGATTTTTTATTTTTAGAAAATACATGTTTGGTTTTTGGTATTCAAGTTTTATGTTTTAACCAAAATCATTTTAGAGCTTAATGTCAAAACATAGATATTTCACCATGTTTGTGTAGTGGATCATATCCATAACACTATGCTTCAAATGAGTTTAAATATCTTGTTTTTGTATTTGGAGAAGTTTTGGAAAAATCATTTTGGAAAAATACAATTTTTGTTTTGACCAAAATTTCCAAGTTACAAAAATAGTCCAAATTATTTGTAACATGCCTTGATTTTGTGCAAGCATGTTTGTTTTATCAAAGTATATTGGTAAAACTATTTTTGTAGATTTTCTGTGATTTTATGGGATTTTACGTGAATAAAAAACCAAGTTTTTTAATCCCTAACAGTTCTGTCCACGCTTCAGCCGGTCGACCGGACGGTCGACCGAAGCCTGAAGGCGGTCGACCGAGCGGTCAACCGACATGCACAGACGTGCACGCCAGTTCTGGCAGGAGGGCCGTCAACCGACCCAGTCGACCGTCCAGAGAGCTCTGCTCTCTGGAAAGGCCCCGGTCGACCGACCCGGTCGACCGGACAGAGAGACTTGCTCTCTGTATCCTGGCCTCGGTCGACCGACCGGTCGACCGATGGCTCAACGGTCTGAAATATGACCGTTGGTCGGTCGACCGGGCGGTCGATCGACAGTTCTGTCAGGCCTCCAACGGCTAGTTTTTGGAGCCCTATAAATTGGGCCATTTGGGGGCTATTTTCTCTAAGATTTTAGGAGAGTTTTTGTGCCAGTTTTTCCTATTCTTTTAAGAGGTTTTTCTCCACAAAATTGAGAGCAAATATTTCCTATCAAAAGCGAAGTTTTTATCAAGAGTGTTAAAAGTGATTCTTTGAGTTTTCCTCCACAATTTTCATCCTTGTTTTCTCACACACCCACTTGGCTATCCATTGCTATATCTACCTATAGGGATTTATTGTGAGAGGATTTTAGGTGATCAAGAGTTGTGATCACCAAAGTTCATCTTTGTACTTTGAGGAGGCGGACGTGTGTGTCCGCGGTGTTTCGAGTTCGGGTGCGAACTTGTTTTTTGGGTGCGGCCTCGGCGAGCTTATGGGCTTGCGGTGTGTACGGACTAAAGAGAGTCTAAGGAGTTCTAGTGGGAACTCGTTGTAGTGTGTTGCGGCACCGAGTGATCCGGTGGGATCGATTTTAGTGGAAATCCTTCGTGTGTCGAAGGCGGGGATGTAGAGCAAGTGTGCTCGAACCTCGAAACAAATCCCTTGTGTTTGCGATTGCTCACTCTCTCTCTATCTCTTGTTTATATCTTGCATGCTTAAATTGTGTTCATCTTTATATGCTTGATATACTTTGTGTGCTTAATTGTTATACTTGCTTGGGTTTATTTTGCTAACACTTGTATTTAACCAAGAGAGCCAACGCGGCACCTCAACCTTATCTAGGGGAATCTAGAGGAGTTAGTCCAGAGCCCTTCATGGGGAATTCGGCTACACTCTTGTGTTATACGTGGTGTTTAGTTTAAATAGTTTGTTTAGGTCATAATAGTTTTTAATTCTGCATTATTTGGCATTTAGTGACCATTAGATTAGCCATCACCTATTCACCCCCCCTCTAGGTGATCCTACAATTGGTATCAGAGCCAAGTGCTCAGAATTTGGGTCTTACAACCTAAAGTTAAAGATCCTCATTTTTAAGCTAATCACAATATTTGTACACACACCATGGACTTCATGTCACCACCCACCTTTGACATTCTTAACATCCAAATTTGGAATACCTCAAGGCCCTAGGCATTCATGTTTACCTTACCATTACTAATGATTATTGTTTAAATGGTAAGAATCTTGAGGCTAATGCAAAAGCCCTTCATACTTTAAAGTCTACCCTAAATGATGATTATTTATCTAGGGTTTCTAATGTTGATTTGGCTTTTGTAATTTGGAACACCCTCCTCTCCCTTGCGAAAATGATCTATACTATGCGGGGAGTGACTCGGATGTTGGAAGCGACATCTCCACATGTGCTACATGGTCCAAGGGGATAACCCCCTTGAGGTAACTACCGAATCCGAGGTAGATGAAAATGACATGTCATATGATGAGCTTACTTTATTTTATCAACTACTCCTTGAAAAATATGACATGATTAAAAAGAAAAATAAAAATTTGAAAAAGAATTTTGATTGCATGCTAAAGAAAATGATTCATTTAGAAATAAAGTTGCATGCATTGAAAAAGAAAAGAATTTTTGAAAAATGAAAATGTTTCCTTAATGTCCAAATTGAATGATTTATGTGAAAGAAACACATCTTTGAAAAATGAATTGTTTTGATGAAAAACAAAAGGAAGTTGTTTTGGAAGAAAACATTTCTTTAAAAAGAAAATGATTGAAAAAGAACAAGAAAATGTTTCTCAAAAGAAAAAGAAAATTGTTTCACAATCTCACCATGCTTTACATGCCACCATTAATGATAGTGAGATTAATGTTTTGAAAAATAGGATTAATTGTTTGAGCTTAACTTTGAGCTCATGTGTATTTAACCATTCTAGATTGGAGTCTTTGTTTTCAAAGAAACAAACTCCACATGTTCATGCGCATCATCATCATGCATATGCTTATGTTGCACGTCATGATCACACTCACACACATAAGCATCCTAAAGTGTACAAGTGTACACATTGTGGCCGAAAGGCCACTTAGCAAAGTTTTGTTATAATAAGATAAATGCTTTAAATTTTGCTAATAAAATGTTTGGGTGCCTTACAAGACTAACCCTCAAGGACCCAAAAGAAAATGGATACCAAAATCCCCACCTTGTGTTTTTTGATATAGGTGCGGGCTCTCACACGACTTGAGAGAGATGGTGCCTTGATGGTGGATGCACATGGACTTGATGGACACATATATAGATGCATCGCTATCAAGGAGGTTTGGTGGGTCAACCACCATGTTTGGAGTTTTGGAACATAGTTCCTTAGTTGGTAACTATTTCTAAACTCTTAGTTTATTTACATGCTTATTCATTTTTGATATCATATAGCATGTTCATGTTTTTGTGTTTCATGTGGTAAATACTAGTTTAAATTTAGTTTTTATCAAAACTTGTATTTATACATGTACAAATAGTGAGAACAAATTGATTCATATATGTTTGGACTTCATGCTCATTTGTACCCACTATATGCACATGTATAGCCTAGTTTTTGATGACTCTCATTTACACTTGTTTTGCCTATTTTAATGATTTACTTCATGTATATGCAATTTTTTTATTCAAATCTAATAAATATACATGTATACCCCTTGAGTCATTTGCCTTCATGCAATATATATTATGGACTCTTTTATGTTTGGGATATGTATGCATATTGTTAGATTTAGATAAATCATACATATACCTAGAAGTTTGTTTTGTTTTAATGAAAAATGAATTTTTATGTTTTGTTTGATAAAAATAAAAGATTCATGTTTGTTTTGAGCATTATTGTTTATTTTCATGAAAATGCTAAACACATAATTCTTGTACACTCACACTTTATTTGTTTTATTCATGACTTTGTTTCATGATTATTTTATGAGCCTTATCGTCTTGAGTGTCAACTCTTGTGTATTGGTATGATTCATGAAAAACATATGATTTGGTTTCATGTTTTTGAAGGATCTTTAACTAGTTTTTCAAAAAATTAATTTATCTTGTTATTTATTCTTTAATGTTTTTGAGTTATACACATGATCCTATTATTGTTTCAATTGGTATCATTGAATCATTTCAATTGGTATCAATTTGATTCTATTTTTGTATACACTCATATTTTGTTTTCTTATATATGTATGTATCAATTTCAATTGGTATATATTTTTTTTCATACATATATATGAGTTATTTGTGCTTAAGTTAAATTGATTTACATATTTAAAGCACAAATTTGTTTATGATAAGAAATAAAAAATTTTAAGAAAAATTCTCAAGATTTGTTTTATTGAGAAAATTCAAAATTTTGTTTTATAAGAAATAAAAAAAATCAAAATTTTTGATTTGTATTGCCTATATGCAAGGAGAGCTTACATCTCTTCTACATATAGATTCATGTTGAGTGTATTGTATATTGAGGAGCTTGACAACTCTTCTTTATATGGTACACGTGTGTAGGAAGAGCTTCACATCTCCTCTTATGCATTACATAATATGTGTTATGTGAATTGGGGCTTGTCATCCCTTCTTCATGTAATGCATATGTGTAGGGAAGCTAACTTAGCGTCTTCCTCTTCATGAATGTATTCAGATATAATCCTTTGTTGATTGATTTATGTTTACCCTTTCATTAGTTCCTTGTTTCGGACAAAAAGGGGGAGAAAAATTTGATGATTTTGTTTTTACTTTAACCCCTTTGTTGATGATTGACAAAAAGGGGAGAAGTATTTGAGATATATGCATGTTTTCCTTGCTTAAGAGGGAGTAGTATTTGTGTTTATGCATATATGTTTTGTTTTGCAAATAGAGAAAAAGATTTTGTGATTTTATTTTATCCTTGAGTGCATGTTTATCTCCATACATTTGCATACATGCTTATGTACATTCATTGCATATTTTTTTTATTTGTTATGCATGAGTTAAGGGGGAGCTTCTTTGAAGCTTTACTTTAATCCATGCATATATAACTTCATGAGTTTTGTCATCATCAAAAGGGGTAGATTGTTGGCCAAAAGGCCCATCACTCTAGTTTTGATGATGATCAACTCATATAGTTATAGTACTAATGATCTTGTGTTTAATTAGTGACAGATTCATGATCAAGATCTTAGTAGGTATGTAGCTTCAACAAAGGATTTAAAGTCAAGTTTTGGAGCTTACACGGTTTGATTCAAGAGCTTGTGCATCAAGACCACATCAAGTACTCAAGAGGAGTCTAGCTCTATGGATCGTGTTTGGACCAAGTCAAGAAGATGAAGACTTGTGTCTAGGTTTGTTTTAGTAAGATTTTGCTTTTAGTTAAAATGTAAAGGATAGAATAGTTGGTAGATTGCTCAAGTATATATTATACACACACACACACACTCTTGTTTTAGTTTGTTTTTACAAAAGATTTTTTATTTTTAGAAAAATACATGTTTGGTTTTTGGTATTCAAGTTTTATGTTTTAACCAAAACCATATTTAGAGCTTAATGTCAAAAACATAGATATTTCACCATGTTTGTGTAGTGGATCATATCCATACATACTATGCTTCAAATGAGTTTAAATATCTTGTTTTTGTATTTGGAGAAGTTTTGAAAAAATCATTTTGGAAAAATACAATTTTTGTTTTTGACCAAAATTTCTAAGTTACAAAAATAGTCCAAATTATTTGTAACATGCCTTGATTTTGTGCAAGCATATTTGTTTATCAAAGTATATTGGTAAAACTATTTTTGTAGATTTTCTGTGATTTTATGGGATTTTATGTGAATCAAAAAGACCAAGTTTTTTAATCCCTTAACAGTTCTGTCCTGGCTTCAGCCGGTCGACCGACCGGTCGACCGAAGCCTGAAGTCGGTCGACCGACATGCACAGACGTGCACGCCAGTTCTAGCAGGAGGGCCGGTCGACCGACCCAGTGGACCGTCAAGAGAGCTCTGCTCTCTGGAAAGGCCCCGGTCGACCGACCGGTCGACCGGACAGAGAGACTTGCTCTCTGTATCCTGGCCTCGGTCGACCGACCGGTCGACCGATGGCTCAACGGTCTGAAATATGACCGTTGGCCGGTCGACCGGGCGGTCGACCGACGTTCTGTCAGGCCTCCAACGGCTAGTTTTTGGAGCCCTATAAATTGGGCCATTTGGGGGCTGTTTTCTCTAAGATTTTAGGAGAGTTTTTTGCCAGTTTTTCTTATTCTTTTAAGAGGTTTTTCTCCACAAAATTGAGAGCAATATTTCCTATCAAAAGGAAAGTTTTTATCAAGAGTGTTAAAAGTTATTCTTTGAGTTTTCCTCCACAATTTTCATCCTTGTTTTCTCACACACCCACTTGAGCTATCCATTGCTATATCTACTTACAGGGATTTATTGTGAGAGGATTTTAGATGATCAAGAGTTGTGATCACCAAAGTTCATCTTTGTACTTTGAGGAGGCGGACGTGTGTGTCCGCGGTGTTTCGAGTTCGGGTGCGAACTTGTTGTTTGAGGTGCGGCCTCGGCGAGCTTGTGGGCTTGCGGTGTGTACGGACTAGAGAGAGTCTAAGGAGTTCTAGTGGGAACTCGTTGTAGGTGTTGCAGCACCGAGTGATCCGGTGGGATCGATTTTAGTAGAAATCCTTCGTGTGTCGAAGGCGGGGATGTAGAGCAAGTGTGCTCGAACCTCGAAACAAATCCCTTGTGTTTGCGATTGCTCACTCTCTCTATCTCTTGTTTATATCTTGCATGCTTAAATTGTGTTCATCTTTATATGCTTGATATACTTGTGTGCTTAATTGTTATACTTGCTTGGGTTTGTTTTGCTAACACTTGTATTTAACCAAGAGAGCCAACGCGGCACCTCAACCCTTATCTAGGAGAATCTAGAGGAGTTAGTCCAGAGCCCTTCACGGGGAATTCGGCTACACTCTTATGTTATACGTGGTGTTTAGTTTAAATAGTTTGTTTAGGTCATAATAGTTTTTAATTTCGCATTATTTGGCATTTAGTGACCATTAGATTAGCCATCACCTATTAACCCCCCCTCTAGGTGATCCTACAGGGGTTAATCCCCATTATGGAGTGTTTTTAGGGGACACATTCACCCCCTGAAACCTCTATAAATAGCCAGTTTGCTATGGAAGGGGGTCAGAGAAAAAGGTCGGATAATTCTTGGTAAAACAGATCTTCGGTTGTAAGCCGTAGAAACACCAAGATTTCCAGCTGAAAAGAAAGAGAGTTCAACTCTTCTAACAACTTGTTGCGCACAAGTTCGTCTTTGCCTACACTCTCTTTGAGATCCTTGGTGGAGAGAAGCTGTGTTACTTCATTTACTATCCAAAGGGTGGATTCCTAAAAGGTCCTGACATTCACCCAGTCAACGAAAAACAAGACTCACTTTCCACCGCCACATCAAGACCCGGCAATTAACAAAGGGGAGATTCAAGCTTGAATATTTTCCCTCTCTTATAAGAGGATTATTGATCCGCTGTAACTTTCTTTACAATCAAATAAAGAATTTACTTCTCGATATTCAATTTCCCACCAAACAAGAGATGGCAACTCCGCTGGGGACAACTTTCTCTATTGACGAGCAAGTTGTGGCGCAAGGTGACGTCATCTATATGGGAAAAATGGTCGAATCACTTGTCGTGGAGTTCGACCAGGCAAAGTATGAAGAGTTCCTCTCTTCCGGCTCCAAGAGCCCTAAGGCACGGGTCTACCGCAAAGTCTCCTCGCGCACTTGCTCTCGAGTCCGCTCTGAGATCCCCTCAGACGCGACTGGCAAGAAGGATGACGTGGCTAACAACATTATACGTAATGCCCGCGTCAACGTCTCCCATGAGACCCGGGTGGTTAACATTGCTGATGTTCAGCCCGTTCATGCCCATCCCCTTCCTCAGCGCCAAGTTACCGGGGGTTCCTATCAACCCGTACGGCATAACCGGAATGCTGAGTGACGACAGGGACGGCGTGCGCATCAACTACAGGCGCGAGAAGCTGGAACAACTGTCTGCCCAACAGAGGTAGACGCGGGGTTCAAGCTTGCGTTTCTTCTGAATCATGTCAGACACACGAAGTCCGCGTTTGGAAACCTAAACGTGAGGCTTACCAAACTTGCGTTTCTGAAGCTCCACTTCTCAAACGTGACGACCAACAGCGCGAGGTCCGTGCCTCTCATCCGAGATACAAGACGCACGCCTTTACATTTATATGTGAGACCCAGAAGGCCTGCGTTACTCAAGTGTCGCTACCCAGACGCGACAATCAACAACGCGAGGTCTGCGTCTCTTCTCAGCAGAGGTGCAAGACCCATGTTTCATAGCCAAAACGCGAGAGCCACGTTCATCTTACAGGACGTGAGCTCCGCGTCTCAGAACCTTGTGTCTCAGCTTTGAGAAACAAGGGTAGCTTTCAGAAGCTGAAAAGCCCTCGACAACCTGAGGCTGATCTCTTTGATCCCCCTCCGACAGATCTAAGAGATTATTTGACGAAGAAAAGGAGTGTTAATCAGATCATTCCGTCTTGTTACTGTGAACGGTTCATCACGACAATGCTCTCTGAATGCCGCTGCAGCTTATATACAAGCAAACATTCGGTGTTCAGACGATTGATCCCCACCTCCCGATCAGCCAAAAGGTATCGCTCCCATAGGAGGAGAACCTTCTCTGATGCGGAGTACCCTGAAATCACTGCAAACATGACAAACAGAAGCAGGGGAAAACAACCAGCGGTCAACTCTACGACGAATCCGATACGGAATCAAAAGGAGTGTACCGATATACTCTCACTCGGATTAGAGTGATTGCCCCGATCAATTACAGTGCCTTGGCTCGGGGCATTGAAGTAAATGACTCACATTCCGCCATTGCAGAGTCGCAAGCTTCGAACTCTTCCATAGAGAAGGAAGCCTTCATATACATGACAAATACTCCTGAGAAGACGGCCAGGCGCTTTGAGCAACAAGCCCAGGTCCAGAGGGAACAATTTGAGATGATTCGTGCTCAATAAGAATCCATCGATTCCCTCAAACAGATGCTGACACAATTGCTTGAAGACAAGAGGAAGTCAACTGATAAAACCTCCTCTAAAAAGTCTAAAGGCAAACAAAAAGAAGGAGAAAGCTCATCTTCTGTGCGTATCGAGGAGAAAGAGCAATCTACTTCTGAGTCGTGTAAATCCTCATCTATGGGGGAAGGCAACCCGGACCATGGAAGAATTCATTCTAAAAGAATGAGTCAATTGGAGTAACGTCTAGAGGCCCTTACTAATCGGAAAGGCCTCCAAGAAGCAGGAGTGGTTCGGCCATATCCGGCCAAGTAGGACCTTGTCCCATACCCCCCCAAGTTCAAAGCTCCGGCCCTACAACCATTTGACGGCAAAGGATCACCGAACCAACATATCTACTACTTCAAGTCTCAGACAGGGAACGTGATAGATAATGATGCCATCTTGGTACGTTTGTTCATCGGCACTCTAAAAGGGCTTGCCTTTGAATGGTTGATGAAGCTCCCAGAAAGTTTCATTAAAATTGGAGTGATCTGGAGAAGCTCTTCCTAACACGCTTTTTTGAAGATGACTTAGAGATCACAATGCCTACTCTTTTGGTCACAAAGCAACGAAAGGGAGAGTCAGTCAATCATTTGTAGAAAGATTTTAGAATATTGCACTCCGATGTCCTAGCGGTATGACCTAGGTCACCCTGGTAGAAACATGCCGCCACAATCTATAAACGTCACTCTTAGCGCAAATCGGAGTTGCTGAAAGCCGCACCTGAAAGCAATTGGTCCAGCAAGGTGAACAGGCTGAAGAAATTATCGCCAGGATTAGGGCAGAAGAAAACAAGCCCAGACCCGAAAGGTCGACAAGGTGCACACCAGAAACATCTTTTCAATCAAAGAGGAAAGATAACTTGGCGACAGAAACCAAATCCTTGTCAAACCTTAGCTGGTCAAGGGAAGTGGCTCTTCAAGTCAGCCACGTGCCAATATGCAGTATTCCTTCAAAGACGAACATGTTGATTCGTTGTTCAAGTTATCAATAAAAGCAACAGATTGAAGCTTCCTGAAACTAAAGGTCCTAAAGAAGTCGGTAAAACCGATAATCTTAAACACTGCCTGTATCATAGGATGCTGGGACAACCCACCAAGAGCTGTTATGTCTTCAAAGACATCCTTTAGACTCTAATTGATGCAGAGGTATTAAAACTCCGTCCAGAGTAGAAGAAAGTGACGGCTAATATGACATCATTCCTCCAGTTTGGAAGACAGCCTCCAGCACCCTCCGGAATAGTTCCCGTCCCGAAAAGGGAACTAAGAATGATCAATATGGACCCTCATCATCAACAAGAGAAGGGTCTTGTACCTGTCCCTACACCTCAGGGGGAAGTTATGTGGGTACATCCCGACCTTGTGGACAGCCAACAATGGACCACTGTTACCAGCAGAAGGTCTAAAGGTAAGGCGAAAGCTTCGTCCTGTAATGTGGTGTGCGCTTCTTCCCGAGAAGTAGAAACCGATGTTCCCTCACTAACTGATTTAGAAGAGGAAACAATAGTTCTTACTGCATAACCTAATAAACCACTCGTGGCAGAAACTCGTTCGGGTCAGTTATATTTAAAAAAGTATGACGAAATGATGGCAAGCCCTCCTAAACCCACTACAGAGTCAGCCAAGCCTTCCACGAAACAACTGGTGGAGAAGCAGAAAGAGCTTCGGTTTTCTAAAGCTCTCCCAAAGGATAACGCAGAAGGATCTACAATGCCTTACCGCTTCGACGTCCTGGCTCAACTGGCCAATATCCGGCCAGAATCACCCTTTACGAGCTTCTGAGGCTATCAAAGTCAACCAGAAATGCTCTGAGGGCAGCTCTAGCTAATGCTGAGGTCTTCATGACCCAGGTTCCAGCCAGAACACAGGAGGAGGATGTAAAAGACTGCTGCCTCCATGCCTTCCAAAATAATCCTTTCATCACCTTCACGGTAGATGATATGCAGGATAAGGCAAAACATGACCGGCCCCTATACTTCACAGGGTATATTGGATCATCTAAAGTAAGTCGCATCTAGGTAGATCCAAGATCCGCGTTGAGTATTATGCCTCGCCGGGTCATGCAACATTTAGGGATTCCTACTCACCGATTGAGCGCCACCCTGACTACTATTTATGGTTTCAATGCCATGGTACGCGCCCATGGGGAAGATCAAGCTCAAATGCCAAATTGGGGACATAAAATCTGAAGTGACGTGCTATTGATTTATGCCGATACTTCATACAATTTGCTGCTTGGACGACCATGGATCCATCGTAATTCCATCGTCCCTTCCACTCTCCACTAAGTTATGAAATACATCGACGGAAGTGGGAAAGTACGAACATTAATTGCTGAAAGGCATCCGTTCAAGGGGGTAGAGAACTATTTCACAGACTCTCTCCTGTACCAGGACTCTTTGAAACAAATGAGAACCTACAACCAGGGAACCAGACTCTGGTAATGAAGCTGACACTAAGCCAGAGAAAGAAAAGTGCATGTGAGAATTAGATCCACTTGTAACGAGCATTAAAAAACTCGATGTTAATAACACCGCCAATGATGTAGGTGGGTGGTATATTAATGAAGATTTAAATTTAACTTACTTTTCTATGCTCGCTTCTGATTCAGTGCCATCAGACATAATTACCGAAGTGGATAATGACCCCTAGTCAGCAATGGATGCTCTAACATCAATGCATGCACCAATGAAGTCATCCTTCAAAACGTACCAAGATGTCAGTGATGCGCAAGAATCAGTATTCATGGTCCCAGCAAGACGCAAAGGCCAAAAACTAATCCTTTTCGGACAAATCAAGTCCGAGCTGATGTCTCATGAAGAGTCAGAAAGCGAGAATGAACCTCCTTAGTTCACCCATTATAAGCCAAATGTACTCAGAATGATGGAAAGCATGGGGTATAATCTGAAAAACGGTCTTGGGTTGAACTTTGGCAAAGGAAGGAGAACCCTACTCCAGTCTTTCGTTCTCAAAGGAAAAACCCCTAATTATTACCATGAACTCGCAGGGGTTTGGGTTATGTGCCAACTCCAATTCCGTCAGCCTCTGAGTCTGAAAAATTACTATACCATAACTATTCATCTGGCACGTCATCGTGAGAGTCGGGTGTTAATGTTGGCAACCTCTTTGGAGAACTTTCAGTATATATGGTTCAGCAAGCCACCACCTGGAAGACAGAGATGAAGAGATGATCTAGTCTGATACAGATCCTTGGATCAAACACCTAAATACTCTTTGGGATACTCGCTTTGAGCAGCGCGAGTCACCCACGGAGGATAAAGTTGCCCAGATTAATCTGGGAGATGGGGCTAATCCTAAGCCCATCTTTATAAGCGAAACCTATCATCCTCTGAGAAAGAAGATTTAATATCTCTTGTGCAAGAGTATATAGATGTTTTTGCTTGGAATTATGAGGACATGCCTGGGCTTGATCCTCGAGTGGCTATGCATCGCCTTAGTATTAATTCAGACATAAAGCCAGTCAAACAACAGCAGCGACGGTTCTGCTCAGAAATAATGAAGCAATCCAGTCAGAACTCAAAAACTCATAATCTCTGGCTTCATTAGGGAAGAGCAACATCCTGATTGGGTAGCCGATATCGTCCCCGTTGCCAAAAAGAACGGAAAGATCCGGATTTGCATTGATTTTCGCGATCTAAATGAGGCCTATCCAAAGACGAATTCCCTCTCCCAATCACGGACATCATGATTGACAATACGTGCGGGTTTGAGCGAATGTCATTCAGGGATAGACTCAGGGTATAATCAAATTAAAATGTATCCTGATGATGAAAAACATACTTCTTTCAGGACACCACTGGGGGTATATTGTTATATTGTCATACCCTTCGACTGAAGAATGCTGGGGCCACATATCAGAGAGCTATGAATACAACTTTCCACGAGCACATGCGTAAAACAGTGAAATGCTATGTTGACGATATTACAGTGAAAAGCCGCACCAAAGGTGATCACATAGCCGATCTGAAGACAATCTTTGAATTATGCGGGCACATCAGTTGAAGATGAACCCCACCAAATCCTTCCTGGGGGTGGCCAGCGGCAAATTCCTAGGGTTTGTGGTAACTTTCAAAGGAATTCATTTAGACCCGGAAAAAGTTCACGCCATTCAGGAGATGCAACCTCCAAGGAACCTTAGGGAGCTTAGGGGATTACAAGGATGACTGCATACGTCCGAAGGTTTATCTCAAATCTCTCTGGAAGATGACAACCCTTTGCCAAATTGATGAAAAGGGTGTCTCATTCATCTGGGATGATGCTTGTCAACAAGCATTCGAGGAAATCAAACATATCTCACGCAACCACTAGTCCTTACAGCTCCGGTGTCCGAAAAACCTTTCGTGATATATGTTCGAGCGGTGGATCTTTCTTTAGGAGCTTTGCTAGCCCAGAATAATGATTAGGGACATGAGCAAGCAATCTACTATCTGAATAGGACTATGATCGGAGCTGACATCGGTACAACCCGATCGAAAAGGAATGTTTGACATTAGTATTCGCTGTCCAAAAATGCGACACTACTTGGTGGGCGAGACTATAAACGTCATATCAAGGGTTAACCCTTTGGGTACTCATGACGAAGCCATCATCACTAAACGGTCGACTGGCAAAATGGGCCATACTGCTATCCCAATATGAAATGTGCTTTTTACCACAAAAAGCCATGAAGGGACAAGCGGTGGCGGATTTTCTGGCTGACCATCCAGATCCGAGGACAACCAAACTTTATGAGGATCTCCCAGATGAAGTCGCTGAAGTTTGTTTGACCCAGACATCTTTTGAAAGACAAGTCTGGCAACTCTTCTTCGACGGTGCATCGAGAACAAGTCCACAAGGGTATGTAATAGCCAGAGTAGTGATAGTACTCATCTCCCCACAGAACTATGTGATTCCACGAGCTTTCTCATTAACCGAGCCCTGCTCCAACAACGTAGCGGAATACAATACCTTCTTGATTAGAATGCAAATCGCCAATGAGATTGGCGTTAAAAATATCGAGGCATACGGTAACTCTAAACTCATCGTTAACCAAGTTCGCGAGGAGTACGAAGTTAGACATGAAAACTTAATACCCTATTACCAGGCAACTATCTCTATGGCCAACGGGCTCAGAAACTTTTACATTGACCATGTACCACGCCAGCAAAATGCGCATGCAGATGCACTAGCATCTCTCGCTGTCTCTTTTAGCCCTTCCAGCTGGAGTAGTAGAGAAAATACTTGTCTACAGTCACGACTTGTATTGCCCAAGAATCACTTTTGAAGATCACCAAAAGCTGATAGGAGATTGTCAAGTCAAAAAAGCTCTTGAGTCGTCAGCCGGTCTAGAGCCTAGGGATTGGCGATTCCTTTACATTGACTATGCCTTGTATGGCATCCTTCCTGATGATCCCAAAGAAGCGCATGACAGCATGTGTGGAGCTCATCAACCTGGTCTAAAGCTTGGGGATCGACTCTGAAGACTGGGATATTATTGGCCCAGGATGATTCCTGACGCCATCACTTATGCCAAACGATGTCACGCCTGCCAAGTCAATGGCGATTTTATCCATCAAGCACCAGGGTATCTTCGCTCTACAACTTCTACCTGACCATTTGAGATGTGAGGAATGGACGTAGTCGGCCCTATAAGCCCAGCATCATCCAAAGGACACCGGTTCATCTTAGCCATAACTGATTACTTCTCTAAATGGGCCGAAGCTATCCCTTTGAGGGAAGTAAAAACATCTGATGTAATCAAATTTGTTAAACATCACGTCATATACCGTTTTGGTGTGCCACGGCGAATTGCCCATGACAATGGGCCCAATTCGTCAGTCAGGCTTTTCAGAAGTTCTGCAATAAGTTCAGAATCCAGAGTGTGTCCTCAACGGCATACTACCCAGCTGCTAATAGCCTTCCGGAAGCTTTCAACAAGACTATTGGCAAGCTTCTCAAGAAATTCGTCTCGAAAAGTTAACGTGATTGGGACGACAAATTAGGTGAATGCTTATGGGCCTATCGCACGACAGTTCGAACCCCAACGAAAGCTACACCATTCTCTTTGGTATATGAGTGTGAAGCCGTACTTCCATTAGAAATTCAAATTCCATCTCTACGTGTCGCCTTGACAGCAGAGATGATAAATGAGGAGAAACATCAACTGCGACTCCAAGAACTGGAGGCTTTAGATGATAAACGTCTGCAAGCCCAATAACAAATCGAGCTCTATCAAGCTCGTATTACCAAAGCCTTCAATAAGAAAGTTAAGGAGCGAACTTTCGAGAAAGATGACATTGTCTTAGCTGTCAGAAGACCTATGGTAATGACACATAAGACAAAAGGAAAATTTCAACCCAAATGGGAAGGACCATTTGTAGTGGAGTTAGTCTACTCAAATGGAGCATATCGCCTCATAACCTCAGACGGTGATAAGCTCATGATGCCAATCAACTGCAGATTCTTGAAGAAATACTATCCTTGATAGTACTCTTACCCCGATCAAGTTAATACTGCACCTCTGATCAAAACTTCAGATTTAAGAAGAGTTTCTTTGCCTTACTAGATCGAGCACTGGTTGCATCATGATGCTTGATGTAAATATTGAGAAAGAAACAAAATGCGAAACTTTGGTTTTAGTATTAGTTACTCTCCTGATTGACATCTGATGCCTCCGACGGCCAAAGATAGAGGAAAATGTTGGCTTTTAAGCCCAACATAAGTTCTGGATAACTCATCATACTGAGGGGAATAACATGGCTAGCCCAACTCAAGCGGTAGTTGGCAAAGGTATACCAAATCTGTTAATACCTGAGGGTTTGCTAAAAATCCTAGTAGACTTGGTCCCACTCTTTCCTCCGAAATCTCTTACCAATTCTCACCCACAGAATGGTAGGACCACAAAAATACCGGTGTTCATCTCCCTAATGAAATGAACTGGATTCTGTCACGTTAATATTAAACCTCTAACAGTCTAGTTTACTTTCAACTAAAAACTCCGACCAATTTCTCTCTATAGAAGGGTAGGGCCACAAATGCAATCATTGCTTGTTAACACTATACCTCTGACAATGAAAAATTTTAACACTCCCTAGCGAGTACAAACTGTACTTGTCTCAACTCTATATGGAGTAGTAAGTCTTCAAATTTGTCAAGTTAACACTACACCTCTGATATCCCAAACTTCACTTGTCAATTCTCATCAATAGAATGACAAATCCTCAAAATTGCTCATATCGCAAATCGATTACCGTCAAGTTAACATTATACCTCTTATAAATTACTGTTAAGGTTAACATTACACCTCTAACAGTGATTAAGTTGCTGCCAAGTTCAATATTAAACCTCTGACAGTTACTTTTCCTCAGGCTTCCGTATCGAAGCTGAGATGAGCGACGCTAAGTTTAACATCACACCTCTAGCGTCCAGTTCATTGCTAAGTTCAACATTACACCTATGGCCATGACTTTCCTCGAACTTCCTTATCGAAGTCGAGATGACCAATGCCAAATTCAAAATTACACCTCTAGTATTACCTTCACTGTCAAGTTTAACATTATACCTATGACAGTGACGCTTTCAGTCTTCCCAAATGAAGCTGAAACTCTCATTGAGTCAAGTTAATATCACACCTCTGACTCACATCCTTGTCAAGTTAACATCACATTCCTGATAAGATTTAATTCAACCCGTTAAGTTAATATCACACCTCTTACGGTAAAAGTTCTCCTAGATTTCCTGCGAGTCTAGTTTTCCTTGTTATTCTTGTTAACAGAATAACAAGTCTACTTAAAAAATATAGTTAGGTTAACATTACACCTCTAGCAGTATTTCCATCAAATCCCAGCTGAGTCCTAGTCAAGTTAATATTAAACCTCTGATGAATACTCATTTGTAATCCTCCGTAGGGTGAAAACTTCACTTGTCATTCTCATACATAGATTGGCAAGTTCATGAAAACTATTCTACTCCTGTCAAGTTAACATCGCACCTCTGACAGCATTCTTAAATTCCTGAAATGAAATTTTCCCCAACTTTGACTTGTTAAGATAATTATCACATTTTTTTAGCAAGTCAAGAGTTCCTACTTCTATGTGTCTGATTTTCAATGCGAAAAAGGAATTCAAGACATATAAGGAGACAAGAAAAAGTGTCACTTGTATTGATATTCAAACATATGAAAGTGATACAAAGTGCTCTCTTATACAATAAGATTGAGTGTTACAATAAAGGAGTACAAAGAAGTCCCTCTCTCTCAGCGAAAGATTGCACTCACTCCTTAAGACATCTACACTGCTCCAAATACAAGATGCTTGGAAGAGCGCCGAAGAAAGGCTGATCAATGTTGAGACGATCGGATGCTGATTATACCATGATGCATGATGTAAACATTGAAGAAGCTCATCGCTAACCAAGAACAATGGTGTTTCTTGAGGTCAAAATTCAGAAGAACATTATGATTCCACCCGACCAACTGGCGTGGGCCATAGTCTTTCGTTGATGAACATCTCCACCACCAGAAAATCATCTAATGAATATAGGTTTTTCGTCAATGTCACTTCTGGGGGTAAGATTGGTGAAAGGAGGATCCGAGACCTTACAGGTGACGTCCTCTTTTTCGTGACCTGCAAGAGGACCATACCCACCACCATATCCACCACCATACCCACTGTGACCATGACAAACCCGGGGCAGTGCCGGTGCATCATGTCCAATAAGGTCTTGACGGATGTCATCAGTCGCGCAAATCCTCCTCGCCCATGAACAGGAGCCTTGATTTCTCCAGTGCTCGACCATCGAACAAGTTCATTGGTCGAATATTCTCCCAAGGGCCCAGCGAAGATGCAAAAGGCTGACTAAGACTGCCTGCAAGAAATAAAAACCAGAAGGTTAAAATTCTATTAAGAAAGAACCAGAAAAGCTGAAGGGCAAACCCGATTGTAGTTGTAAACTTTAGACGCGGGAATGACCGGCGCAGAAGGCTTAAAATTTTGTTAAGATAGAAACAAAAAGTTTAGGGGCAGACGCGGTTGAAGTTGTGGACTTCAGACGCGTATAGATCTGAACGCGGTCTGATTTTAGACCCGCGTCCAAAATACGAGAAGCAAGGTAGACCAGACGCAGAAGTCGCCACACCCGTGTTTGAGAAATAAGGGTTGCCACATCTAAGTCCAGAGGCCCCGAAAGAATTAAAATTCTTTAAGTCAAGAACCTCAAACACGAACTTTATATACAAAGCTCGTGTCTCAAGATCCAAATACAGAGTTCATCACACTCGCATTCAAAGGATTTTGAGTTAAAAATCCAAGGTCAATCGACTCGTGCTTCATCAAGGAGTTTAAAAGATGCGATTTCTGAATAATGGACGCATCAGTTAGACTTTCAGAGAAAGATCAAGAGATCGACTCTCTTTGAGAGGTAAGAAAACAGAAACTCAGCGGGACTGAGTATTTCATGGCAACAAGTGATTCCTATCCAAAGGAGAACTCTCTAGAAGTTAAACTTTATGCATCAAGGCGCGACCGATAAAAGCACTTAAGGCGATATTTTTTGATCTTGAAATCACTTGACAGTGATAGTCATTGGAAAAGATTAAAGGAAAGTATGGAAACTTTGAATTCTCGCTGTTCATATCCCCTCGAAGAGAAGAAAAATAAGTCAAGACGAAGTCCCTCAGAGCGCATGCTCTTAAGGAAAACAGTTTAAGCAATGGACTGTTAAAGGAATTAGTCCTATTTATAGGCAAGCCATGGGGCTTACAATTAATGGCATAAAAATCAGAGCCATCAGTCTTAATTCCTGCACGAACGTCAAAGCCCAATAAGGAGCTGACGCGTGGATTGCCGCTTCGGGAAACATCAGAGGACACAAGTCCCCAATCGCCAACGCCGACTTGGCATTTAAAGGTCCAAACAGATCTTTAAGACGGGCTGCATGTAACGCTTAAGAGGTTACGTCAAGCGCAGACTCAAAGGTCGCGTCCTGAATCCGCATCCTTTCATGAACTCGAAAGCCGCGTTCCTTTTATTCCTTCTGAAAGGGCCACAACCGCGTCTCCTGGAGTGGTTTAGAGCCGCGTCTCCTCAGCCAATTGGGTCCATTCAGAGGTTGCGTCTTGAGTTCAAATCAACTTATAAAAACTTAAAAGTTGCATCCTAAAGTTTGCGTCCTCAACAACCAGCGAAGTCCCGCGCTTCACTCTTGAGGAGCCCAGAAACTGCACCTCCATTGTAAGATGAAAGCCATATCTCCATCATAAACTCAATACAGCCTGAGTTTGCGCTCTATCAAGGGACCAGAGCTGCGCCTCTATTGAGCCAATGCCGCGTCCGCATCAGCTAGCTGAGATCCGTGCATCAGTCTTGAGGAGCGCAAGTCCGCATCTCCATTACATCCTGAATTCTGCATGCTCACAGAATCAAAGGTCGCGTTCATAGATCCGCGTCCTTCCATAAGTATGAAGGCCGCGTTCCCTTTACTGAAGAACACAATTCGCATTTCAAAATAATGCCTTTTTGTTTTTGAGCCAGAGCCGCGTCCTTATCAAAAAGAAAATTTTGCACGTCTCCTTGGTGAGCCTGAATGGTGTCTCCGTTAGCAAGTCAGAGTCGCGTTTCCAGAATCGCATCTCCACTAAAAATGAGAGCCGCGTCTCGCTCAAGAACTCAGTTTAGCCTGAGTTTATTATTCATGATCGACTAAAGACTGCGTTTTCACAAACAGTTAAGGATTACGGTTATGAAAATTGAGTTCATCTACAGCCAGCAAAGAATTTGAAAGGATAAAGATGAAACAAAACTTTGAGGACTTCTATTATTTGATTCAAAAATGATAAAAGTAATACAGACACTCTTGACAAATGGAGTGTTGCAAAAAAAAAAAAAAAAGAGGTGAACAATACAAAAAGGAGAAGAAGGTTAATAATCAATTTTCGCCAAAGAACGGATTTGTTCCCGGAGGCGATGCATCTCGCGCTGACGTGCTCTTTCAGCCTCCACCAGAGCTTGGACCTGTAGCTCCTCCTCAGATAAAAATCTCTTTGCAGCCAGTTGCGCCTGAAGTGACTCCAATCTGGAGGATGAGCAGAGAGGTTTTCCTTAACCTATGTCCTGACAGTTTCCAGCTTCTCCAGCCTTTTTCTAGCAGTAATAAGTTTCTGCTCATTGGTCTCGATCAAGGCTTGCGCCCTGGCAATGGTAACGCGAGCAGTTACAATAACCTGCTCTGCACTGTGTATGATGATTTCAGATTCCTTGGAATCGCCAATCAGCCTTTGGTAGTCAGCTTGGAAATGCTGGAGATGGTGGGTCTATTCAGCTATTTGTTCCTCCATCTCCTTTCGCTCATATTCTTGAGCAGTAAGAAGCTTACTCAGTGTCGTCCGAACCTCATCTACTGAGCCAGCATTCTCCAGAGTCTTGAGCTCCTTCAGGTGGTTCCCCAGCTGCTCAACTAGCATTAGGCATGCCCTAGCCTGTGAAGGACTCCCAGTATGACCAATGTTGTCGATCTGATTTTCGAGAAGTATTCAGGCAAACTCGAAAGAACTGCCCCCAGAAAGGATCAGGTCAACACAGGATCTCATGGAAGCAAAAACTTGTTACACCATTTGACGTGCTAGCTCTTCCATGATGTCGTTAGCTGGAGATAACCCTGCTGATGTACTCCCGGACCCCCTTTCCATAACAGGATGAGAAACGGGAACCAGTTCAACTTGTGCAGGAGTGAGGCCGACAATAGGTTCGTCAGATACTGAGGTAGTTACCGATACCCCCGGGACAGTTATTGTCATAGCATCTTCCACTGTAACAGAAGCAACAGCAAACTCTACGGCACTAGGTTCCCCGGCCGAAGTTTGAACTGTGCTATCTTCTGTGCTAATACTTGCCGCAAGACCCTCTACTTGAGCTACCCAGCGCTCTCTGCAAACTGCACCATTAAAATGTCAGTGATAACGATAAAAAAAGAATATCCAATACGTCAGTATTCTCTTACCAAGTTGAGAATCTGAAGATGGTAAATTCCTGGATAGGTCACGTGGGGATGTGGCTTCCCCAAATTTGATGGATGTACTCTCTTGAGGTATTCTGGTAATAGAAGCTTCAAGACCCTCCTGTTGGGCCAACTCTTGAATCATCTGCTCAATATGAGAAGGAGTTGTGGTTTCATTACCGGCAGCCTGCCATATAGAAGAAAATCAAAAGATAATGTTAGATCTCGTTCTAAATTTGAGGGGAAATTGAACTAATTTGAGAGAAAACTAGTTCAGGAGGGCAAAGAAAGCACCTTCAGTAGCAGCGATCATTGCTTTTGGCGAAGCTGTCACAGGGTCGTAACCCTGTATCTCTTCCTCCGTGATGTGCGAGAATTTGCTTGTGTCCAGAAGAGCAGGTTCATCGCCAAAATCGACTTCTTTGCCAGAATAATATTCATGTTCTTCAGACGAGGAAGACGACAACTCAACATAGGAGGACTCCGAAATCTAGACCTTACTGCTAAATACCCCAGTAGTAGGGCTAGGATCAATAATCCGCGAGGTGGGCATCAATACACTGGGAGACCCAGGCTGTTGCACCTCAACCCTTCTCTCATGAACTGAAGAAGGCCCGGGCTGAGTTGAGACCCCCAGAATCTCAACGTCATCCCTCCCCACCAAGTCAACTTTGGGTCGCTCGACCTCTTCAGCAACGACGGCTTCACCCGTGAGTTCCCCCTCTTCCAAGATCGCGGGACCCCTGCTGCGCAGACCGCGGGAGCAAAGGACAGGGACTTCCTCCTCCTCTTCTTCTTCATTCCCTTGCTCCTCAATACTAGAAGGAACTACCTGGGCATTGAAGCTTCAGCCTCTGATTCCCTCCTAGCCTTCTTCGGGATAGGCTCACCCTTGGAAGCAGAGCCGTAGGAACGTTTGGACACAGCCTGCCGACTCTTTTTAGCAGGCTGCCCCTTGGGTGCTGCTGCCTTTGACCCCATCCCTGCTTCCCCTCCTGTTTCCTTCTCAGCTGCCTGATACTCGTCCATACCTCGCACACGTTTGTGGGACTCTAACTTGTCCTTACAAGACGCTTTGATGCTCTTAATGCAAGAGGTATTTATTCTGAATCCAGGCATCTTACTAGCCGGGAGTACCAGTACAGAAGCTGAGATTGGTATAACAATTAGGCGTCTTGTGAGGAAGGCTGAAAATAGTTTTTGTCCCTCCAGCCACGCTGTGGTACCATACCCGAGCACCTTTAAACAAATTCCCGCTGAAGAAGAGGTCAACATTGAGGTTGCCGATATATAATTGATCATAGCCAAACTGTCAAGCGAAACAACTCGGCATGTAGGGCTCGATCGTACATGAATTTCCTTGCCGGAAAATCAGATATCCAAGCCGAATATTGATCAGCCACCAGAAGACTCCCGATGGCAGCCTTGTGAAATCATCTGGTCCCGCAAGGTCGGCAAATTTATTCCCGTCAGACACGCCAGCAATCTCTGGGAAGCAACGGTCGAGCTGATAGTTCAAAGCGTTCAGGATACATTTTTGAACAAAGAATATGTAGTAGTTAGACTAGCTCGAATTTTTCAGCTTCTGCACGAAGGGGACAAAACCTGCAAAAGGAGGCACCGCCGCAGTGCATAACATACCAAGCCATCAAGTACGTATAGGGAAGCTTAATCCTAGGGTTAGGGATCTTTAGTCTCAGCCTTCCCTCCGAATCAACTTCTGGCCTGCCCTTAGAATCGATAATGGCCTCCACTTAACACAGGCTTTTAACCAGAGCCCGTAACCCACTCTGAATTTCAGCTACCATCGCTGGAAGGAGAGCGATAGACTTTCCATAGGTGAGCAAAACCGCCGGGTATACTACATCGGCAACAATTACTTCATGTGGCAGTGTTGGCACTAACAACGTTTCAGCCACAGCATGAGGAAGCCCGCCAATAGAGCCGGTCAGAAATGAGAACTCGAGCCTGGTGATGAAAACTTTCAAAAACCGTATCAGGTCTGAAAGTATCCTCGTTCGACTCAGTTGTGTAAGAGCTTGCAAAGGCATCGATCCTCTCAGCAATTTCCTCGTCAGTACAAGGGCCAGACTAGTCACCGGGCTATCCTTCTCATTTATGCCATTGAACAGATAGCTCGCCCAAGACATCTGCTTGACACCCCTGTTCCTCCAGGAGGATATTTGGCCGCAGATGAGGAAGTGGCACGACACTTCCCAATAAGTCTCATATACCTGAGGGTCCTCTTTCTTCAGAAGATGAAGCTCCTCAGAAGTCGGGACGTATTCTTCGTAAGGGGTGATTGGAAGGGGAAGTATAGTGTGAAGCTGTACAGATATTCAACAAAAGAAAGTAGGTTTAGAGTCAACCTTAGGTGCTTTAATCACTCCACAATGTATTCAATATGATCGATGTATCCTTTCCAATTAACCGTAGTAGCACAAGCTATACGGGTCGAATCCATAAGGAGAGCTCACGATGGAAGCTTTACGGTTTAATGTGAAGATAGAAACGAAGGTTCTTCTTTGTTTTAAAGAATGCAAAAGACATGGAAAAAGAAATGAAAGAATTGGTGGTTGGTGTGTACATGAAATGAAAACTATGAAATAAAATGAAAAGAATTGAAGACAAGATTTGCTTTGGAATTAATACTAAAAGAATGAAAACTTGTAGAAAACTTTTAGATGAGAAAGGCCATGACTAGCTAACATTACTAACTTGCTAACTTACTAATCTCCGTTAGGGTGATGCTTGCCTCATGTTGATTCATCGGCATATATTTGTCTTGCGTGTTGGTCTAGTTACTTTCCCACTTGATTGAAGGGTAATCTACTTGGACTTGTCTTGTAGCCTCATTGATGTCATAGGCCTTCAAGATAGACTTTCAATGGTGGAATCAAAGAGTTACCACTCAAGGATGCTAAGGAAGAAGATACAACATTCATTAATTGAAGTAAAGAAGTTGTACAACAATAGCATATGTTTGGTGATCCATCTCCATGTTCCATCAAGGCACTTGTTCTAAGACAAGGCTCTAAATGAGGCGCACATGAATCATATGGAGAATTACAACAAGAGATTGCCAAGCATGAAAGTAACCCATCATCTTCATCATGGATAAAATAGACTCAACAATTTGCAAGATGAAGTAATTGCATTCACCCAAGAGTTAGAAGTTAAGCAAGATTAGTTGTTAGCTAGTCATGTAGAAGAATTTAGCTATTAGCCATTACAAGTAAAGAAAAACAATTCATGAATAAGAGTGCAATTGAAGTAAAGCTTGAAATGCAAGAATGCAAGTAAAGTACTAGAAAATGCTCAAGTAGAGAAAGGAGATTGGATTAAATCTTGCTTCACAAGTTGTCACACCTTGATTTACACAAGCTTTCTCTCTCTCACAATCTCTCTTTTTGCAGAATTTCTAGGGAGGAAGACTAAGAGAAACAAAACCTAGAGAAAAATCAAAATACAATCCTTTTCTCTATTCTCTACTCTCTCCTCTGTCCTCTTTTGCGAAGGCCCTAGTGGTGTATTTATAGCCTCAGAGAGAAGTATCTAGAACCCAGGTTGTTGGAGAGAATCTCGGGCCTCAACGGCCTTGTAACTGCCGCAGATCTGCGGCAGAATCTTGTCAGTTGAGGCCGAGATTTCTGTTGAGATTTTCTTGTTAAGTTGTTAGCCACGTGGACCTTCTGGAAGTTTGAGTTGGCGCGTGGATATCTCCAGATCCTGGGCTCAACCTTTGGGCTCTCTTTTGGGCTTTGATTTATTTTCCTTTAATTCTTGATAATTAAAGGGATTTTGAGCTTTTTCTAATTAGAATATGGACCTGCAAAAATAGAGAGAAAAGGATTAAAAATCACATTTTTATTTGCAATATGCATGGTATGGATGTGGTAAAATATGCAAAAATGAATAACAATTACACCCCCATACCTAGCTTTTGGTCGTCCTCGAGTAAAAAAGAAAGAAAAAGAAAATCCTAACTAGATTATTACACCACTTTCGTAGGTGACACGATTGCACTGAGCACGTGCAACAAGCCGTTAAACCTCTAGGTTACCCTAGAGGAGGAGTGTTGTCTCCTGAGGGTTTTAAGCGGATTGCACCCACAAAATCCATAAAGAAAAATAAAAGGGTTAGTGAAAATTTTGATCCATGTTTTAAAGATTCTCACTTAAGTTATAGGTTTCAGGTTACCCTAAACTTGTCATTCCTCTTATAAGCGTCTATTTGGAGTTTTGTTTTCATCTTAGGTTAAGTTTTTAGGGAAAAGATAAAAACTGGATTTTGCATCAATCCTAGGATATATACATCTATAAATATGAAGGATCTTTCTCAGACTAAGTTCATTTATTTACTAATATATATAACATATTTTTTTATACGATATTTATTTATTTACTTTTCCTTAGCATCCTTAGGCTTTCTAGTTTACCCTTGTAACGAGTCTCTTACCGATGACTCCCAAACCAGACGGTCTTAGGGCTTCAGATGAGAAAATCCCTAGGGTTCGATGACTCGAGTAAAAAAGGCCACGAAGGAATTTAAGGACTTAACCACCTTTAGGCGTGATTGGCAATGCTTCTTGAGGCACGACTAACCAGCTTAATTAGTGGCTAAGTATTTATTATTTATTTATATACATATTTTTTTTTCTATATTTTTTTATTATATATATATGTAAATAAAGTCACAAAGTCTTTGATTAATCCTTCAATATGTTTAATGTATATATCCTAAAGAAAGAATTAAAATCTAGTAAATTTTCTAATCCTTTATTACTTAACCTAAGAATCTAACAAAACTCCTCTTTTCGACTTATAATTAGAAATCTTAGTTTAGAGCTTCCTTAATCCCTAAAGTTAAGTTTGATTCTTTAAACATGGATCAAGAATTTCCCTTTTTTTATTTATTTATTTTTTTCTAAAAAAAATAAAATCTAACAAGAAAATAGAAATCTACAAAGAAAGGTAAAATCTAAAAGAAAATAAAACCTAAAAAGAAAGTGAAAATCCTAAAAATAAAAAAAAAGCCTAAAAGAAAATAAAAATCCTAGGTTAACATCTACCCCCCCATACCTATCTCATGCATTGTCCCCAATGTATGAAAGATGAAATGATGCATGAAATAGGTAAAGGTATAAAGCTACTCCCTCCGTCGCTTTGGACCAGCAGTGGTGCTAGGTCCAGCTGACTGTGATCGTCTCAGCGCACCCTCGATACTATCCAACCTAGAGGATTGCTCCTCTACCTTCTTCCTAAGACGACCTGCCCCTGAAAGATCTGAGAGGGTTTGCATGTGAGGGTAAAAGGGTAGGGTAAAAGAGATATTTTTTATTTTTATTTTTTTTATTTTTTATTTATATTTTTTATTTACAAAAGTGGTCTCAAAAATGATATACAGGGAAACCTGGAAGACTGTACAGACAGAATGGTCACATATAAACTGGGTCGCAAAGACCCAATTCATGAACTTCTTGTGACACGAATTCAGTGGTAAGGAATGGCTTTAAACATTGACCGTTCACAGTGAATTTATTGCCATTATTGGGATCAAGAATCTCAATCGCACCATGTGAGAAGACATTGTGCACAATGTATGGTCCTGACCACCTGGTTCTCAATTTACTAGGAAAAAGGTGGAGTCGTGAGTTATACAACAGAACTTTTTGTCCTGAGATAAAAATTTTTCGGTGAATGGATCTATCATGAAAAAGCTTAGTTGTGTTTTGTGATCCGAGCATTGTCATATACCTCATTTCTTAGCTCTTCTAGCTCGGATATTTGCAACTTCCTCAAGGCACCGGCTTTATCTAAATCCAAGTTTAGTTGCTTTAGGCCCACATAGCTTGGTGTTCTAACTCCACAGGCAAGTGACAAGGTTTGCCAAATACAACTCGATATGGAGACATACCGAGGACAGTTTTGTAAGCGGTCCTGTATGCCCACAAGGCATCAGTGAGTTTGATGGACCAGTCTTTACGGTTCTGTCCAACAGTTTTCTCCAAAATGAGTTTTATTTGTCTATTTGTGACTTCTACTTGCCCGTTGGTTTGAGGATGGTAAGTCGTGGATAATTTGTGAGAAATAGAGTATTTGCGCATCAGGGCTTCAAAAGCCCGATTGCAAAAATGACTCCCATTGTCGCTTATTATCGCACGGGGGGCTCCGAAGCGAGAGATGATATTTTCTCGTAAAAACTTGATGACAACTTGGTTGTCATTTGTCCTCGTTGGAATTGCTTCAGCCCATTTCGAAACATAATCTACGGCTACCAAAATGTATTGGTTACCATAGGACAGAGGAAAAGGTCCTATAAAGTCGATGCCCCAGAGGTCAAAAATTTCGACCTCCAAGATGGGTGTAAGGGGCATCATGTCTCTCCTTGTAATACGACCTGTCATTTGACACCTATCACATAGCTTGCAAAAATTATATGCATCCTTAAAGAGAGTGGGCCAGTAGAATCCACTCTGAAGTACTTTCTCAGCAGTTTTTCATGGACCAAAATGTCCACCGCAAGCTAGCTTGTGACAAAATGTCAAAACACTCTGATGTTCATCCTCAGGAAGGCACCTTCGTATTATCTGGTCAGGACAATATTTGAATAAATACGGTTCATCCCAGAAGAAGAACCGCATTTGATGTATGAAACGGTATTTTTCCTGGCCTGACCAATGAGAAGGTATTTGCCTAGTAGCAAGGTAATTCACTATGTCAGCATACCAAGGCTCTCCACTTATCACAAAAATGTGTTCGTCAGGGAAATTGTCATTAATTGGTATTCTCTCCTTTGGTGCATTTGGGATTCTAGACAAGTGATCAGCTACCACATTCTCAACGCCCTTTTTATCCTTTATCTCTAGATCAAACTCTTGCAAAAGAAGTATCCATCGAATAAGTCTTGCCTTAGCATCTTTCTTTTGCATTAAGTACTTTAGGGCGGAGTGATCAGTGAAAATAATCGTCCTGGACCCTAGCAGATATTGGCAAAATTTTTCCAACGCAAAAACAACAGCTAAAAATTCCTTTTCAGTAGTTGTATAATTGAGTTGGGCTTCATTCAGCGTTCTGCTAGCATAATATATTACGTGTTGCCTAGTATCAATACGCTGCCCTAAAACAGCGCCGATAGCAAAGTCTGAGGCATCACACATAATCTCAAAAGGTTTGGTCCAATCAGGTGCAGAAATGATAGGTGCTGAGACAAGTCTACTCTTAAGCTCCTTCCATGATTTTTGACATTCTTCATCAAATATAAAGGGTACATCCTTTCCTAAGAGATTTGTCAAAGGTCTTGCAATGTTGCTAAACCCTTGAATAAATCGTCTATAGAAGCCGGCGTGCCCTAAAAATGATCTAATGTCCTTTAAGCATGTTGGTTCAGTGAGATTTTGTATGATTTCCACTTTAGACTTGTCCACCTCGATTCCTATCTGTGAAATTTTGTGCCCAAGAACGATTCCTTGCTTGACCATAAAGTGACACTTTTCCCAGTTAAGTGTCAAATTTTTCTCCATACAGCGTTGTAGAACCAGCTTCAAATGGTACAAGCATTGTTCAAAGGAATCACCGTAAATCGAAAAATCATCCATGAAAATTTCCAGAAATTTCTCCACCATGTCCGAAAAATGGCTCAGCATGCACGTTGAAACGTTGCGAGAGCATTGCATAGGCCAAAGGGCATCCTTCGGTATGCAAATGTTCCAAAAGGACAGGTGAAGGTGGTTTTGTCTTTATCCTCAGGAGCGATCGGGATTTGATTATATCCTGAATATCCATCCAGGAAACAGTAGTACTCATGTCCCGCTAATCTTTCGAGCATTTGGTCAATGAACGAAAGAGGAAAATGGTCTTTACGTGTGGCAGTGTTCAACTTTCTGTAATCAATACAAACTCGAATCTTCGTTGGAAGACGTGTTTGTATCAATTCTTTCTTCTCATTTTCTACCACAGTAAATCCTGCTTTCTTGGGCACAGCGTGAACTGGACTTACCCACTGACTATCGGATATGGGATAGATAATCCCATTGTCTAACAGTTTCAAGATCTCGTTTCTAACAGCTTCCTGCATGATTGGGTTTAGTCGACGCTGTGGGTCTCGTTTTGGCTTGGCATCTTCCGTTAAATGAATCCGATATTGAACTATGGAAGGACTAATCCCCTTGATGTCAGCCATGGTCCAACCAATGGCTTCCCAATTTTCTCTTAACACAGAAAGAAGATCCTCTTCTTGTTGTTTAGTGAGATTGGATGCAATGATTACTGGAAAGGATTCCTTCTCATCCAAGTACTTGTACTTGAGATGGTCGGGAAGAACCTTAAGCTCAGAAGAAGGGATATGATCTATCACTGGTTGTTCTTGGTGCAAGAGAAGAATAGGGGTGGAATTAGCAGCCAATTCAACAGTTGACTCAACAATCTGATCAAGGTTGAAGTCATCAGACTCCAACTCAAATTCCTCTTCAGACTCATACTCAACCTCCTCATCATGTTCACTTGTTAAACCTTCTATCAAGTTCACTTCGAAGAATCATTGTCCAAATCCCTAGGTTGCTTTCCCAGATGGAAAACATTCACCTCTTTTGTCATATCTCCGAAGGTTAAACGCATCGAGCCATTTCTACAGTTGATGATTGCGTTTGCGGTGGCTAAGAAAGGACGTCCGAGAATGACAGGTGTCTGTGCTCTGTGATTTTGTACGGGTTGTGTCTCAAGAATGACGAAGTCTACGGGGTAAATGAATTCCCCGACCCGTATTAAAACATCTGTAATCTCCCCCTTGGGAATTTTTACAGAGCGGTCAGCCAATTGTATCGTCATTTGGGTCGGACGAAGGTTGCCTAACCCTAATTGCTGATACACGAAAAAGGGGAGAAGATTGATGCTCGCGCCAAGTCAAGCAAAGCCCTATTTATGGTGGTCTGTCCTATAATGCAGGAAATGGTCGGGCTCCCTGGATCTTTGTATTTCACAGGGATCGGACCATTGAGCAGTTCACTAATGTTGGAAGCCAGGAAGACTTTTTTAGGGACATTTGCTTTTCTCTTCTTGGTGCACATTTCTTTTAGAAATTTGGCGTAGGATGGAACTTGTTGTATGGCATCAAGGAGAGGGACATTGATTTGGACTTGGTTGAATATCTCTCTTAACTTCTCCATGTGAGCATTCATCTTTCGATTTTTAAGCCTATTTGGGAATGGTACAACAGGCTTGTATGTTTGCTCATCAATCTTTTCTTTTCCTTTGGACTGGGAAGTGGATGGTTGTGTGCTTGAAGAAGGATTGTCTTGAATAGGTTGGATTGGAACAGACGGTGGTGGCTTTGACACAGATTTGGTGGGCTGATTTGAAACCTTGTTATCTACATGCTTTCCAGATCTAAGGATTTGAATAGCCTGGCATTGGCTGGGGCCCAAGTCTTCAACTTCGTGCAGGGGAAAGTGAGTTTTTGGATTTGGCACTGGTTGGCTAGGTAGCATTCCTTTTTGTCGTTCATTCAGAGAGTTAGCCAACTGCCCTATCTGGATTTGCAATTTATTCATATCCTGCTGTTGATTGTTTATCATTGAAGCTTGAGTTTTAGATATGGTCTCTATCATTTTCTCCAAATCAGAAAGTCTCTTGTCTGAAGGATTTGGTGGTGGATGATGCTGATATTGGGGCTGAAAGTTTGCTGGGTAAGGTACTGGATTTTGATATGACTGGAATCTTGTGACTTTGGTATGAATGGATGTTTGGTGGATTCTGGTGGTAAGTCGGTGGATGAGACTGAGCAGGGTATTGTTGTGGAAATGGTTGCCTCGGCTACTCAGGACCAGACTGACTCCAAGAAAAGTTTGGATGGTTTCGCCATCCCGGATTGTATGTTTTGGAGTAAGGATTGTAAGTGGGTCTGGTGTATGCGGCATTCGTACTCTCCTGAAACATTTGAGTTTGATATACTGGACACTCCTCAAACAGATGATTAAGATCATGGCAATAGGTACAACCCGGGTTGACCACAGGTGATGGACTGGTCACCGGTGATGGGTTGACCTGGTTAACAGCAGAAGATTCCCTAGACTCAAGTAATTCTATCCTCCTCATTAGTTGTGTTATCTTGGCCTCGGCAGCTATAGAGGACTCGATGGAATGCATACCCGTTCTGGAAGTGGTGGGCGTGGGTTTGTCAGGACATGACTCCCACTGAATCGTTTTTTTTCGGACAAGGCTTCAAAGAGATCCCACCCCTGGTCTTCATTTTTCTTTAAAAATTCTCCTTGGCACATGGTTTCAAGGAGTGTTTTAGTTTGGTAATCCAGTCCATCATAGATAATTTGGCATTGACGCCATTTCTCTATACCATGATGGGGACAAAGGGCCAGAAGGTCTTTGAAGCGTTCGAAATACTTCCAGAACGGCTCATTGGTTTCCTGCTTGAACTGCATTATGTTTTTCCTCATGAGGGCCGTCTTATGGATGGGATAGAATTTCTTAAGAAAGACTTTTACAAAATCATCCCACGAGGAAATCGAACTAGCGGGAAAATTGTAAAGCCATTTCTTAGCAATTTCTTTTAACGCAAAAGGTATGAATCTTAATCGAACAGCGTCCTCGGTCAATTGGGATATCCTCATCATAACGCATACTTCTTCAAACTCTCGAATGAAGAAATATGCATCCTCAAATTCTAAGCCATGAAATCTAGGAAGTGTATTTATGAATTGTGGCTTCAACTCAAATTGATTTCCATTTGTTATGGGGAGAAGAATGCATGATGGAAGTGATGTGCGAATCGGGTAGAACTTGTCTTGCAACGAAGTGTGGTTTTCCATGGTTGGGAATGTGTCGAGTGGTGTATGCGCAAGTGTAGAAATTCTCACTAGCCTAGCAGAACTTGGATCTCTGTACCACTCTTGCATACACAATCACAGTCAACGTGCACCAATCACACAAGCGAGAGAAAAAAAATGAAATAACAAACAATAAAAGAAAAAATCAATCCAAGCTATCTAGGGTTCCTGGACCTAGACGACTCCTAACAGATTAGATCATCCACGGGAGGTTTAGTGTATACTTTGACTACAAGCTAATCAGCCAGGTAAGGGCAAGGTTGTTGGGAGGTTTTCCGTCAAAGACATTCCTTAATTAAGTAACCACCAACCTTCGGGCTTTCGGCCCTCAATCCCTTTCCTAGACACTGATTTTGCAAAAGTCGATTTCCAACACTTTTCCCCCTTAGGATAATCTCCTAAGTGAGTCCGGATGTCTCTAGGGCCAACGTCTATCAAATTTTATTACAAGCTTGGGATTGTGAGTGCTTGGAAATGATTTTTGGGCCAAGGAAAGGGTGATGAAATCCCCCACCTTATCTTCTTTATTGGGTATGCCCTTAAAATCGAATGTGTGCAAGTGTACGATTATAAGCAAACAAGATTCACTCAAAGCAATTAAAATCAAACAAGGTGTGAGTCCTATTCAATATGCAATGCACACGTACCTTGCATCCAGCACTCTTCAACAGTAAAGTAAAAGAATTGAAAAGACACGTGCCTAAAAATGCAAATGTCTAATCAATTTTTAACTTTTCAACCAATTTTTTACTGTTGATTATTAGCAGATATAAGGTGAAGCATACAAGAATTTAAGTATTGCAGCAGCTATATTTTGCTCCCCAGGCTGTTGCACCTTAACCCTTCTCTCATGAACTGAAGAAGGCCCGGGCTGAGTTGAGACCCCCAGAATCTCAACGTCATCCCTCCCCACCAAGTCAACTTTGGGTCGCTCGACCTCTTCAGCTATGACGCTTCACCCGCGAGTTCCCCCTCTTCCAAGATCGCGGGACCCCTGCTGCGCAGACCGCGGGAGCAAAGGACAGGGACTTCCTCCTCCTCTTCTTCTTCATTCCCTTGCTCCTCAATACTAGAAGGAACTACCTTGGGCATTGAAGCTTCAGCCTCCGATTCCCTCCTAGCCTTCTTCGGGATAGGCTCACCCTTGGAAGCAGAGCCGTAGGAACGTTTGGACACAGCCTGCCGACTCTTTTTAGCAGGCTGCCCCTTGGGTGCTGCTGCCTTTGACCCCATCCCTGCTTCCCCTCCTGTTTCCTTCTCGGCTGCCTGATACTCGTCCATACCTCGCACACGTTTGTGGGACTCTAACTTGTCCTTACAAGACGCTTTGATGCTCTTAATGCAAGAGGTATTTATTCTGAATCCAGGCATCTTACTAGCTGGGAGTACCAAGTACAGAAGCTGAGATTGGTATAACAATTAGGCGTCTTGTGAGGAAGGCTGAAAATAGTTTTTATCCCTCCAGCCACGCTGTGGTACAATACCCGAGCACCTTTAAACAAATTCCCGCTGAAGAAGAGGTCAACATTGAGGTTGCCGATATACAATTGATCATAGCCAAACTGTCAAGCGAAACAACTCGGCATGTAAGGCTCGATCGTACATGAATTTCCTTGCCGGAAGATCAGATATCCAAGCCGAATATTGATCAGCCACCAGAAGACTCCCGATGGCAGCCTTGTGAAATCATTTGGTCCCGCAAGGTCGGCAAATTTATCCCCGTCAGACACGCCAGCAATCTCTGGGAAGCAACGGTCGAGCTGATAGTTCAAAGCGTTCAGGATACATTTTTGAACAAAGAATATGTAGTAGTTAGACTAGCTCGAATTTTCCAGCTTCTGCACGAAGGGAACAAAACCTGCAAAAGGAGGCACCGCCGGCAGTGCATAACATACCAAGCCATCAAGTACGTATAGGGAAGCTTAATCCTAGGGTTAGGGATCTTTAGTCTCGGCCTTCCCTCCGAATCAACTTCTGGCCTGCCCTTGGAATCGATAATGGCCTCCACTTAACACAGGCTTTTAACCAGAGCCCGTAACCCACTCTGAATTTAAGCTACCATCGCTGGAAGGAGAGCAATAGACTTTCCATAGGTGAGCAAAACCGCCGGGTATACTACATCGGCAACAATACTTCATGTGGCAGTGTTGGCACTAACAACGTTTCAGCCACAGCATGAGGAAGCCCGCCAATAGAGCCCGGTCAGAAATGAGAACTCGAGCCTGGTGATGAAAACTTTCAAAAACCGTATCAGGTCTGAAAGTATCCTCGTTCGACTCAGTTGTGTAAGAGCTTGCAAAGGCATCGATCCTCTCAGCAATTTCCTCGTCAGTACAAGGGGCCAGACTAGTCACCGGGCTATCCTTCTCATTTATGCCATTGAACAGATAGCTCGCCCAAGACATCTGCTTGACACCCCTGTTCCTCCAGGAGGATATTTGGCCGCAGATGAGGAAGTGGCACGGCACTTCCCAATAAGTCTCATATACCTGAGGGTCCTCTTTCTTCAGAAGATGAAGCTCCTCAGAAGTTGGGACGTATTCTTCGTAAGGGGTGATTGGAAGGGGAAGTATAGTGTGAAGTTGCACAGATATTCAACAAAAGAAAGTAGGTTTAGAGTCAACCTTAGGTGCTTTGATCACTCCACAATGTATTCAATATGATCGATGTATCCTTTCCAATTAACCGTAGTAGCACAAGCTATACGGGTCGAATCAACAAGGAGAGCTCACGATGGAAGCTTTACGGTTTAATGTGAAGATAGAAAACGAAGGTTCTTCTTTGTTTTAAAAGAATGCAAAAGACATGGAAAAAGAAATGAAAGAATTGGTGGTTGGTGTGTACATGAAATGAAAACTATGAAATAAAATGAAAAGAATTGAAGACAAGATTTGCTTTGGAATTAATACTAAAAGAATGAAAACTTGTAGAAAACTTTTAGATGAGAAAGGCCATGACTAGCTAACATTACTAACTTGCTAACTTACTAATCTCCGTTAGGGTGATGCTTGCCTCATGTTGATTCATCGACATATTTTTGTCTTACGTGTTGGTCTAGTTACTTTCTCACTTGATTGAAGTGTAATCTACTTGGACTTGTCTTGTAGCCTCATTGATGTCATAGGCCTTCAAGATAGACTTTCAATGGTGGAATCAAAAGAGTTACCACTCAAGGGATGCTAAAGAAGAAGATACAACATTCATTAATTGAAGTAAGAAGTTGTACAACAAATAGCATATGTTTGGTGATCCATCTCCATGTTCCATCAAGGCACTTGTTCTAAGACAAGGCTCTAAATGAGGCGCACATGAATCATATGGAGAATTACAACAAGAGAATGCCAAGCATGAAAGTAACCCATATTTTCATCATGGATAAAATAGACTCAACAATTTGCAAGATGAAGTAATTGCATTCACCCAAGAGTTAGAAGTTAAGCAAGATTAGTTGTTAGCTAGTCATGTAGAAGAATTTAGCTATTAGCCATTACAAGTAAAGAAAAGCAATTCATGAATAAGAGTGCAATTGAAGTAAAGCTTGAAATGTAAGAATGCAAGTAAAGTACTAGAAAATGCTCAAGTAGAGAAAGGATTGGATTAAACCTTGCTTCACAAGTTGTCACACCTTTATTTACACAAGCTTTCTCTCTCTCACAATCTCTCTTTTTGCAGAATTTCTAGGGAGGAAGACTAAGAGAAACAAAACCTAGAGAAAAATCAAAATACAATCCCTTTCTCTATTCTCTACTCTCTCCTCTGTCCTCTTTTGCGAAGGCTCTGGTGGTGTATTTATAGCCTCAGAGAGAAGTATCTAGAACCCAGGTTGTTGGAGAGAATCTCGGGCCTCAACGGCCTTGTAACTGTCGCAGATCTGCGGCAGTTGCCGCGGATCTGCGGCAGAATCTTAGCCGTTGAGCCGAGATTTCTGTTGAGATTTTCTTGTTAAGTTGTTAGCCACGTGGACCTTCTGGAAGTTTGAGTTGGCGCGTGGATATCTCCAGATCCTGGGCTCAACCTTTGGGCTCTCTTTTGGGCTTTGATTTATTTTCCTTTAATTCTTGATAATTAAAGGGATTTTGGGCTTTTTCTAATTAGAATATGGACCTGCAAAAATAGAGAGAAAAGGATTAAAAATCACATTTTTATTTGCAATATGCATGGTATGGATGTGGTAAAATATGCAAAAATGAATAACAATCAAGGGGCATCTCCCATAACGAGCCCCGAGACTTCATACAGTTCATGAAGAGCGAGCGCCATCTCTCCGACTGGAGTAAAAAATATGCCTGTCAAAGGGTTATAACGCTCCAGGACACCATAAAAATTGTGAGAACTTTACATGAGGCCAAACTGTACGGCCCTGACCTAGTGATATAGCCCCACCTGCTACAACAGAGCCCCGAGCTCAACAAGAACAAATCCAACCATCCTACCCCATCAGGATTTGTTGGTAGAATGAACCCACAGGAGCGGACGAAAGTCGACGGGAAAATCACCCCTAACTTTCATAAACTGGTTGATGAAAGTAGCGCCAAGTTAAGGGGTTTCTCCTCTCGGATATTCAGATCTGACCAACCCGAGAAATAAACCAAAGATCTCTTTCCCATGGTCAGCAAAGTGTATTTCTTTGGCACCTAATCTGCCGAGAGAAACGCCAGAGACAAAACAGGAAAGATCTCAATCCATTGCACGGTGAACGGACATGTGCTGAAGATAAGACAGGGATACATCCTCTCCATATTAGGAAGAAAAAACCTCCTATCCCTATCTAACGGAGCCACTTACAATCTCCGTCGTGCAAGATCCTATCATCCTCGTCAATGGCGTCACCGAAAAGGAAAACAGGCTTCGGTAACGGAGTGCGGGAATCTGTCTCGAACAGTCCATCGGAGATAATCTCCCGAAGGGTCATCATACTACTCTTGGAAATCCTCTCCTTTCGCTCCTTTGATTTACCAGTAGTTACAGGATCAGTCCTCTGAAGCGCGCAGGTTAGATTACGATCGGCGCCACCTATGTGTCCAAAGTAGCACTTCTTGGATAAGGGGTTGGAAGAGTATCGCACTGCAGAGAAGAAAGCACTTGGTCAGAAATTTGAAAAAAAATGGCTAAGTGTTTGAAATTCAAATGCAGGAATGAGTCCAGACGCTAAAATTAGCAAAATCCGCGTCTAGACTCAAAAATGCGAGGCTTGCATGTAGCCCGCATTTCAAAATCTATAACTTAGAAAAATTTCTAAGTATCGAGTTTAGACGCGAGATTCAGTAAAACTTGCGTCTAATCTTACAGGACGCGAGAATCACAAGAAGTCCGCGTCTGAACTCCCCATACTTAGAAATATTCTGAGCATTGAGTTCAATAAGTGAGGCTCTATGAGGCCTGCATTCAATGAACAGATACGGACTCAATTTGGTGAACCAAAGATGCGGAGCTCGTCAAACCCACATCTTGTCTATCAATTCAAGAACCGCGTCTGAAGATCAAACACGGGCATGAACCCGCGTTGGCGGTTCACATTCAAAAGAGACATAAGAGTTAAAAGAACTCTATAAGCCCCTTTAATGGCAGAAACCAAGTCAGATAATTTTATTACCTGAAATGGGGGCCTCCTGTGTAGAAGGACCACCCATTTGAATCTCTGGAGCGACAGCGCTTGAGGACGAGGAAACGGGTTTGGTCTTTGGTGCTATTTTAACTGTAACATCAGTGTTGAAGACGGCGAAAAAAAAAGCTTCGAGCTTTTCTTAGCCCTAGATATAATGCTCAGTGAAGAAGAAGAAGAGTCTAATGATGACTCTTGAAAGACTGCTGTCTTTTATAGGCACAGTGATTTGCAGAGATACGCGGTGCTTGGCTCGAGGCCTATTCCCCACCTGACGCGTGGCGTACATATTAAATGCAACGCAAAATTCGCGCGCCAAAGGAAAGATGTCATTTCGCCAGACCGATGGCAACACGCCCAAAACACAGATTCGTGTTTAACAAAAACCGCGTCCCTCCAAAAAGTCGCACCTCTTAAGCAAGGCCAAAGCCGCGCCTAGTTAATAGAGTGAGAGCTGCGTCTTCACCTCAAAGATCGCGTCCCTCCAGGAGCTGTGTTTCTTCAGCAAACTAATAGATACGTTCCCACTCCAAAATAACATGACCCTTGCGTCTCCAAAATAACATGACCCTTGCGTCTACAAGACTTACATTCAGTCTTTACTTCTGTAAATCAGTTCAATAGTACACTGGCACAAGCAGGCGACTACTCACCCCTAGTTCAAAGTACACCAACAACCAGCTCAGAGCACTGAGGAGGTCTGGACTGCGTATCTAGACACTCACCACGATCATCCCTAGTGGCTTCAAAGGGTTTTACAGTACACTCACGAAGACCACATTTCAGACAGGATCAAGCTCAGGGCATCTCAAATGATTGTCAGTCCAATCATGAGAAGTATGAATTCAACCAGAGTCTAAAGTATTTCAAAATCCGTCCCAGTCAACCGCGAAATATCGAAAACTTTGGAGGGGGTTCTATAAGCTATCTAAAAATCACTGAAGACAAGTCATCAAAAAGCAGAGTCCAAACTCCAGACGCAGGTCTAATCATAGCCACTGCCACAGCGCTAAGACGCAAGGTTTGAAACCCGCGTCTCTGCCTTATTGCAGTAGCATCACTACAGTATCAAGACGCGAGGGTCAAAACCCGCGTCTCTACTTTACCACAACAACCAAGACGCAGAGCCCAGAGCCCGCGTCTCACACAAAGCTTGACGCAGAACTTGACACTCACATTCCAACTAAAGGCAAAGTTCAAGCGTTACCTCAATGGTTAAACGCGAGACTCGAAGCCCCGCATTTCAACTATAGAGGAACCCTGTGCCTCGGTTATAACTGTCCTCATTACAGGGTCAATTTACTGCCCACGTAATGAGAGAGTTAACCCCCATTATGGAGTGCTTTTAGGGACACGTTCACCCCTGAAGCCTCTATAAATAGCCTAGTTTGCTATGGAAGGGGGTCAGAGAAAAAGGTCGGATAATTCTTAGTAAAAAAGAACTTTGGCTGTAAGCCGTAGAAACACCAAGATTTCCAGCTGAAAAAAGAGAGAGAGTTCAACTCTTCTAACAACTTGCTGCGCACAAGTTCGTCTTTGCCTACACTCTCTTTGAGATCCTTGGCGGACAGAAGCTGTGTTACTTCATCTATTATCCAAAGGGAGGATTCCTAAAGGTCTTGACGTTTACCCGGTCAACGAAAACAAGACAACTTTCCACCGCCACATCAAGACCGGGCACTAAACAAAGGGGAGATTCAAGCTTAAATATCTTCCCTCTCTTATAAGAGGATTATTGATCCGCTGTAACTTTCTTTACAATCAAATAAAGAATTTACTTCTCGATCTTCAATTTTCCCACCAAACAAACGTCTCCCACGAGACCCGCGAGACCAACATCGTTGAAGGCCAATCTTGCCCCACCCTTTCTCTTCCTTAGCTCTAGGTTATCGGGGGTCCCCAAAAACCCATGAAGCATAACCGAAATGCTGAACGTTGACAAAGGTGTCATGCACATCAACAACAGATGGAAGAAGATGAAAAAGCCATCTATCCAGCAGATACAGGACACGAGGTTCAACCCCTCATCTCTTTTGAACAGTATCAGATGCGTGAAGTCTGCGTCTGGATACCAAAGCGCAGAGCTCACGAGGCTCGTGGCCCTACCTCGCAGACGCGATGTTCAGCAATGTCGTCTGCATCTCTTCTCACAGATACGAGACCCTCATCTCTACGTCAAAACGCGAGGCTCATGAAGTCTGTGTCTCTCAAATGTCGCTAGCAGAGGCGTGAGACCCACGTCTCAAAGCCAAAACGCTGAGCCGCATCTATTCCACAGAACGTGAACTCTACATTTCTGAATCTTGCGTCACTGAAACTTACAAAGTTAACATTCGCTCTCTGACTGCTAGGGTTAGAAGGGAGTTGAAAAGTCCTCATCCTCAGAGACTCGAGGCTGGTCTCTTTAATCCCTCTCTGACGGATCTAAGGGATTACTTGATAAAGAATAGAAGTATTCATCAAATCACTCTATTATGCTACTGTGAACAGCTAATCACAACGGTACTCTCTGAATGCCATTACAAATAGTCAGTGTTCATCATCTATGTCAGTCTCTCGCTCGACCAAAAGGCCTCATTCTCGCACAAGGAGAACTTTCTCTGATATGGGGAACACTGAAATTACTGCAAACGTGGTAGGCCCAGGCACTACGCCAAGCAAAACTAAGGGGAAGCAGCCAATAGACAGTTCTGATGAGTCTGACCCCGAGCTGGAAGGAGTGTACTAGCATACCCGTACTCGAACTGGTGTAATAGCCCCAGTAGACTACAGTGGCCTAGCCCGGGGCATCGAAGTAAGCGAGTCACACTCTGCCATCGTAAAATCACATGCCTCGAAATCTTCTGTAGAGAAAGAAGCCTTTGCATATATGGTAAGCACTCCTGAAGAAATGGTCAGACGCTTTGAACAGCAAGCCCAGGCCCAAAGGGAGCAACTAGATATGATTCATGCTCATTAATAATCTATTGACAGCCTCAAGCAGATGCTTTTGCAATTGTTTGAGGACAAAAAGAAGAAGCCTAAGGCCAAGACGCCTTCCAAGAAGTCCAAAGGCAAACGGAAGGAAGGAAAAAACTCATCTTCTGCACATACTTAGGAGGAGGAGCATTCCAACTCTGAGTCGTCCGAGCCTCCATTCAAAGAGAGAGACAATTCAGAGAATGGGAACACTCATTCTAAAAAGATGAGTAAATTGGAACAATGTCTTGAAGCCCTAGCCAGTCGGAAAGGCCTACAAGAAGCAGGAGTGGTACGGTCGTACCCGACTGAGTGGGATCTTGTCCCGTACCCTCCTAAGTTCAAAGCTCCAACCCTACAGGCCTTCGATAACAAGGGGTCATCGAACCAGCACATATACTACTTCAAGTCTCAACATAGAATGTAGTATCAAATGATGCCATTCGGGCACATTTGTTCATCGGCACCCTGAAGGGAGTCGCTTTTGAATGGTTCATGAAGTTCCCAGAAGGCTCCATCAAGAACTAGAGTGATCTAGAGAAGCTTTTTCTTACACGCTTCTTCGAAGATAACTCAGAGATTACCATGCCAACTCTCTTGGTGACGAGGTAGAAAAGGAGAATCAGTTAAAGCATTTGTGGAGAGATTTCAGAATATGGCACTCCGATATCCTAGCGGTATGAACCAGGCTGCCCTCATGGAAATATGCCGTCACAATTTGCAATCCTCACTCCTAGCTCACATAGGAGTAGCTGAAAATTGTACCTGGAAGCAGTTGGTCCAGCAAGGCGAACATGCAGAAGAGATTATCGCCAGGGTTAAGGCAGAAAAAATAAGCCCAGACCCAAAAGTCAACGAGGCGCGCGCCAGAAGCATCTTTCCAAGTTAAAAGGAAGGACACACTGGTGACAGAGACAAAGTCTCCCTCTAAGCCCCAACCGGCTAGAGGGGGTAGCTTTTAAACCCAGTCATGCGACAACAAGCAGTATTCTTTCAAGGACGAGCATGTAGATTCATTGTTCAAGTTACTCAACAAGAGCAACAGACTGAAATTTTCTGAAGCTAGACGTCCTACAGAGGTTGCTAAGACTGACAACCCTAATTATTATTTGTACCAAAGGATGCTAGGGTACCTATCAAGAGCTGACGTCTTCAAAGACATTCTCTAAGCTTTGATTGATGCGGAGGTGCTCAAGCTTCGCCCGAAACAGAAGAAAGTGACAGCAAATATGATGTCATTTTTTCAGTTCGGGTTCAGCCTCCTACGCTGGCTAGAGTAATTCCTATCTCGAAAGGGGAACTAAGGGTGCTCAATACAGATCCACACCATCAGCTGGAGAAAGATCTCTTACCTATTCCTACTCCTCAGGAAGAAATCATGTGGGTTCATCCCAACCTCGTGGAAGGCCAACAGTGGACTACTTTTACCAACAGGAAGTCCAGGGGCAAAGCAAAAGTTTCGTCTTACAATCTGGTGTGTGCTTCCTCCCGGGAAGCAGAAACTAATGTCCCATCGCTAACTGATTTGGAGGAGGAGATAATCGCCCTTACTGCAGAACCGAATGTGTCGCTCGTAGCAAGCACCCACTCGGGTTAGTCATCTTGAAGAAATATGACAAAAAGGTGGTGAATTGCCAAAACCCACCCCAGAGCTAACCAAGCAATCCATAAAGTAACCCATAGAGAAGCAAAAGGAGTTGATATACCAAGGCCCTTCCGAAGGATAAAGCGGAAGGATCTTCAGTACCTTATCGCTTTGATGTCTTAGCTCAACTGGCCAATATCCTGGCCAGGATCACCCTTTATGAGCTCCTGAGACTGTCCAAGTCATCAAAGGAATCTCTGAGAGAAGCTTTAGCCGATGCTGAGGGTTTTATGGCTCGAATTCCAATTGAACCCCAGAAGGAAAATGAAGAAAACTGACTTCATGCCTCTCAACATGCCCCCTACATAACCTTCACTCCAGATTACATGAAGGTTAGGGGAACCATGATAGGCCCTTATACTTCACAAGGTATATTGGATCGTCCGAAGTGAGCCGCATTCAGGTGGATGCAGGATTCGTGTTGAGCATCATGCCCCGCCGGGTCATGCAGCACTTGGGAATCCCCACTAACTGATTGAGCGCCACTCAAACTATCATTTACAGTTTCAACCCAATGGTACGCACCCAATGGCAAAGATTAAACTCAAATCTCAGATCGGGGACCTAAGATTTGAGATAACGTACTATATTATCGACATCGACACTTCATATAATTTGCTGCTAGGATGATCATCGATTCATCGCAACTCCATCGTCCCCTTTACTCTCCATCAAGTCATGAAGTACGTTGACGCAGATGAAAAAGTTTGAACGTTGATCGCCGAAAGGCATCCATTCAGGGGAGTAGAGAACTACTTCACAGACTTTCTCTTGTACTAGGATTCTCTAAAGACAGACGAGAATTCCCAGCCAGAGGAACTAAACTCTGATAACGAAGCTGATGTCGAGCCAGAGATAGAAGAAGAATTTGTTTGGGAGTTGAATCCACTTGTAACGAGCGTTAATGAGCTCGACGTCAATAACACCGCCAATGATGTAAGCGAGTGGTATATTAATGAAGAGTTAGATTTAGCTTACTTTTCTGTGTTTACTTCTAATTTCGTGCCATCAGATACTAGTACCGATGTAAATGATGACCCTTGGTCAGCAATAAATGCCCTGACATCATTGTTGTACCTGTGAGATCATCTCTCACGATATATCAAAGCGTCAGCGATGCGTAGGAATCATTCTTTGAGATCCCAGCAAGACACAAAGGCCAAAAAATCATCCTTTTTAGAAAAATTGAGTCCAAACCAATGACTTACAAAGACTCAGAAAGCTAGACTAAACTTCCTAGTTCTCTCATTATGAGTCAAATGTACTCAGGATGATGGAGAACATGGGGTATTGTTAACACTCCAATAAGATAAAACTCTCAGATTTCTCTTCAACAGTCTGAACGATGTTTAACTTGTCGACATTTATAAAAGACAAGTCGCAGACAAGTTGACGACCAGTTTTTTCTCATCTCTGAGGGACAAAGCAGCGACTTGGACTGTACTAATCCAGTGAAGCAAACAGTAAGCCAAGATTGCCTGTAAAGAGGCCAAAGCAGGCTTATGAAACCACTGATCAAACACATAGCTTTGCAAAAGCCCAAAAGAGAGCTAGCTTCGCTAAAGACCGAAGCTACTAGCTTCGCACGAATCTCCCAATAACCCCGCTGAAGGCTACATTAAAGCTTGGCTAGAAGCTTCATCCCCAGCTTCGCTGGAAGAAGGAATGATCCAGCTCTGCTTTAAGCTAAACTTCTAACTTCGCTTGAAGCTTCACCTAGCTCTGCTATAAGCTAAGGTATAGCATCGCATGAAGCTTTGAAGGTAACTTCGCCTGAAAAGAGCTTCTCACTTATCTCTGCAGCGAGCTTTATCAGGTCATCAATTGACCGTTTCAAAATCTCATGATGGATTAACGGGTGAACCCCACAACTTTAGTGGGGTTAATGCCACTTTAAGTGGGCGGTTACACCTGCACACTTTGTCCCACATTAAGTGAAGACAATTAAGCCACAATGGCTATTAATAGTTCACACGAACTTACTAGCTTGGCTGGAAGCTCGCAGTTAGCCTCGCGACAAGGCTATTTTTAGCCTTGCGCGAAGCTAAAGACTGACTCAGTCTTGCTAAATTCAAGGGGGGCAGTTACACGCCCATCTTGGCTATAAATAACCCTTGTAGAGATAAGAAGGGGACTAAGAGAGGAGATTGGCTAAAAAATCGGGGCAGATTAAGAAGAGACCTATAACAAAAGTGCCCTCTTGCCTTCTTACTTCCAAAGCCTCAGCTTGCTTCCAAAACCTCAGAGATTCAGCTCTTTTTCATTCAGGGTTCTAACACGCCTTCTATCTTTGAAGATTTTAAGAACCAAGAAAGAAGAAAATTCTGTCGAGAAAGTAGCTTGACCACCTGACCGTTGCATCGTCAAAGGGATAAAGTGATCGTGAGCTGATCAAATTCCTACCGGCATGCTTCCCTAGAAATCTCAGAGGAGATCTACCTGTAATTTTCTTTTGTTTTAGAGTTACTTGTAATTTTGCTCCTCAATATTTTTGTAAGTTTTCCCCGATCAACTTTCAATGAAAAATAAGATGGCGACTCCACTGGGGATTAGGGTCTTCTTCTGCAATAAGAAGATGATGTCATAATGCAACAGTCAGAATGCTGAACCCGTTACCATTGAAAACTTGGTCATCCACTTTGCCAGAAAAAATTCGAGGAACTCCTCTCTGGGGGTAGCTAGCACTCCATGCATGGAAGCACAGAAGGGTCTCCGTAGCCAAAACTCCAGTGGTTATAGAGCAGAAATCAGCCAAGCTTGCCTCAATCGCGCGTGCAATTAGGCGAACCTCGCTCCAATTCCCCTTAGTCTCAACCAAGACTAAAGGCATCTCACGCTAAGCCAAAAAGGTTCCCCACGAACCTAAAACTGTTTAGAGTAAGCAGGTGTGGAGGGCGAAGCAAAAAGCTTCTCCACGCGAAGCTTTAGGTGAAGTTGAAGCACAACTTCGCCTCTCACGTGAAGACAAGGGCAAGACGCCTTTAAGTTTTGGCAGTGTTGCTTACGCTAGCCGCGAGGCTGAATTGGAACCACAAGGGCGTGACTCCTACTGGTTTCACCTAACCCAAGAGCATTGATTTCCAGCACTAACTCTATCTCTATGAGCAAAGTTAAGGGGGTATTCTTAAGTGCTGATAGTGAACTTCAGTTCCTAAGGGTACCAAATATGCAGCTCCAGTACGTAAGGGTACTAACAAAGTTCCTAGCACGAGGCTGGAACTGAAGCACTCTGTAGTGCTAATTACCTTCACCACAAGGCAAAGAACACAGCACCACTACGTGCTGAAGGTGAAGTCACCATGACTTCGCTCCCAAAGTCTTCCGGCGCTAAGTTCGTGCTTGGGGGCGGAGCTATAAGTATAGCTTCACCAAGCAAAGCTAATGCTACTGATGAGGTGATTTTCAAATCACCTATAGTTAAAAACAGGAGCCTCAATGCTAGAGTTCTCTAGCTTGAACAGCCCAGTACACGATTTCCTCGAGTCTCTGTATGAGATCGTGTAAGCTTAGTTAATCTCGATTTACGAGAGTTCTTAACCAACAAACAGAAGTTGGAATTACCCTGTACCTTTCCCTCTAGCTGTGAACAAGTAGGATGCAGTTAGTGACGGTCCATTCAGTCCATTGCCGGCTAGGGCCAGTCCCTGCCGCTCTTCCAGCCTAATAGTCAGTTTTTAACCGACTTTCGATTCAAGCCCCCGTCAAGCCTCACAAAAATAGCAAAGCACGAGACGTGCCAAATCTTCCCTCAGTATCCATTAACATAAAAGGGAGGGGATGTGAACCGCTCAGGGGTACACGAGGGAGACAGGATACTAACTCCTCTTTATTCAGTTCTCCAGATACAGACTACAGCCCTGACTTAGGCCAAGTCTTAGTAGGACAAGAAGGTGCGTTCTGAGGCACAAGATCCAGGGTAGCAATACCCTATGATTACGAACAACTGTCCTCTTCGACTGGGGTGATGTCACCCCAACCACTGAAAAATATCTCTAATGGTTAGATGATGAGGGAGAAGCTAGTGGATATGCCTCTTCAGCAATGGTCAGCTCTGTGCAAATAAGCAGAGTGTCGGCTAACATGGCCGATAACAATAATGATCACCTTCGCTGATGGATGGAAGCTCAAGAGCAGACTTCCAAGGCCCAGCAAGAAGCCTTGGACAACATTCAACAAATGATAGCTCAGCTCCTCACCAGCCGGAATAACAATGATACCGAAAGCAATCATAATGAGGAGGAGCATAATGATGACGAACAACCTAAGACTGAGAAGTCAAAGAAAAGTTCTTCCATCGATGCCAAGGTTCTTAAAGGCATCCAAGCTCAGATCGCATCCTTATCCTAAAGGGATGAGCTGAAGAAGGCATGCATGACTCGTCCTTACCCACTTGAATGGGATTCAGTTTCATACTCGCCAAAGTTCAAACTACTTACGTTACATATGTATGATGGTAAAAGCTCTCCAAACCTGCATATCTATTACTTCTAGTCCCAGACTAGTAATATCATAGATAATGATGCTATTATGACCAGATTATTTATTGGTACTCTCAAAGGATTTAGAAGCCTTCCTCCGGGTTACATTAATTCTTAGATCGATTTAGAGACTCGATTCCTCTCACTTTTATGAGAACGACACTGAGGTAACCATAGATAAACTTCTTTCCACCGTGCAGAAGAAAGGAGAATTAGTCCGTGATTACATTGAACGATTCAGGAGCCTATCTCTGATATGTCCAGTAGGATGCCATTGCCTATGTTATTGCAGACATGTAGGCACAACTTCCTGAACCAAGTAGAGATTCGCATGGGAGCTGCTAAAGCTCACATCTGGAAAGAACTGGTTGAGAAAGCTGAAATAGCCGAGAAGTCAGCAAAACGTTTAAGCCGTCCATACCTAAAAGGAAATGGGGGATGAACAACAAACGATGTGGGAAGTGGCACAGTCTTCCCAACCAAAAGGGAAAGAAACCATATCTGTGGAGTTGTTGGGGAAACTCCTCCGAAAACCAAGAAGGTTGACGCCAGCAATCAGTAGTTCAAGTTTCCTTCGAAACAATACTCCTTCAAAGATGAGCAGGTGGTTACAATATTTCATTTTCTCTAAAAAGGCAATAAGCTAAGTTGCCAGAGGTTCGATGCCCTAATGAAGTGGGACGTACTAACGATCCCAACAACTGCCTCTTCCACAGGATGATTCACCATCTTACCCACAAATACTTTGTCCTCAAGGACAAAATTCAAGCTTTGATCGACGCTGGAGTTCTGACTTTAAAGTCAGAATAAAAGAAAGTCACCGTAAACATTGTGACCCTTGAGTTCGGCACTCTACCAAAGGTTACTGTCCCCGACGCCTAAGGCACGACTAAAGATAAGTTATCCTTAATCAAAGTAGCAGGAGGTTAAAGGTCTCCTTCCCCTAACGTTGAAGACTGGTAAAATCACGTGAGTGCACACAGATCTTGTCAAAGATAAACAATGGGATTCAAAGAAACCCAAGCCAAAGGGAAAATCCTGCAATGTTGTCTCTGGTTTACCAGATGATGACAACGTAACAATAACTTCTCTTAGTGATTCTGAAAATGAGAAGTATGCTTTCACAACACAGGTGCTGCACCCCAACCAATGGGTACTCCGTCTGGAAAATCATACCTAATACATTACGAGAAAACTACTGACGTGACATAACAGCCAACGACGTCAGTAGAAGTACTGTTATGGCTTCAGTCCCGACACTAGGAAAAGAAAAGCAGAAAGAAGTCTAGTTTGACTGCGTCTTGAAAAGACCTTCTGGCCAAGGAATTGACGTTCCTTTCTGCTTTGATATATTGGCACACTGGCCAATATTCCAGCTTGGATCACTATACACGAGCTACTTAGCCTCTCGAAAGAGACAAGAGAAGTACTCAGGGACGCACTAGCTGATACAGAATCATTTCTGACACATATGTCGGAGGCCTCTCAAGATGACACTCAATCCTTGTGTTCTGAATGTCATCATGTACAGCTAAAAATACATGCTATCACTTTCACTGCTGAGGACATGCTCCTCAAGGACAATAAACACGATCGACCCCTATATTATACTGGATACATTGGCTCGACGTGCATCGAGAGGGTACAGGTTGATCCTGGGTCTGCACTCAGCATCGTCCCCAAAAGGCTCCTTTACTTTCTTGGGATACCGCTTCACAGGCTATTAGCAATGACTACTATGATATATGGCTTTAATGCAGGAAGTAGTCACCCACTGGGAAAGATTCGGCTTCGCTATCAAATTAGAGACTTAAAATCAAAAGTAACATGTTACATTATTGATGCTGACACGTCATACAATTTATTTCTTGGGCGGCCATGGATTCACGCTAATTGGATCGTTCCCTCCACTCTGCACCAGTGCTTCAAGTACGTGAAAGATAATACAACAGTATGAATGGTGTTTGTTGAAAAACAACCATTCAAAGGAGTTGAAAACTAATTTACTGATGCTCTCCTCTACCAAGAAGCTAACAAGTGGCTATAGAACAGCTGCTTGAAGACGACGATAGGGCAATGAAGCAGATTTGGAGTCAGAAGAAGACACGCCAGCTACTCTTACTTTTAAATCAATTGTAACATATCTTAGCGATCCTCAATGTAATAATCCCATTGGAGATGATGACGAACGGGTAATTAATGAGAATATTACTTTTGATTATCCTATGAGTGTTGATCTATTTAAATCTGTTGACAATAGCTCCCTACACATGCCTTTATCCATGCTAAGCATGACAAGTACACCTGTAGAGCGTGGAGAAGGCTCAGTATTTGTGATCCCTCCATCTAAAAGGAGTCAATCGCCTATAGTATTTGGTAGGGCCCAACCATGAATCTCTACTATTATAGATTCAAGTTCGGACTCAGAGCCCCCAGAATTTTTCTATTATGCACGATCAGCGCACCTTATGATGCGAAAAATGGGATATAATTTACAGCGTGGGAAAGGTTTGAACTTTGGAAAGGGACGATGTGGTCTTCTACGGACTTTCATGCCAAAAGGGAAGCCAACAAATTATTATGATAAAACACGCAGGTGGTTAGGATATGTTACACCTCCTTCTCCGCTTCAATCTGAAGACGACGTATCTCTCCCATCACATTATGCCACTTCATCTGAGTGGGAATCAGATGTCAGTGTGGGGGTGCTTTTCAAGAACCTCTTCGTCAATATGGCAATCGATCAATTGGAGTATGAAGAGGCTATCGAAATATTTGACGTCGAGACATGGGCTCAACAACTCAATCTCCAGTGGGAAAAGCGATTTGAACAATGTGAACCGCCCATTGAGGATAGGGTAATTCAGGTTGATGTGGGTAGTTAGATCACCCTAAACCCATCTCTATAAGTGAAAGTTTATCACTCATAAAAAGAGAAGAATTAATAGCTCTTATACGAGAGTATATCAATGTTTTTGTATGAAATTATGAAGATATGCCTGGATTCAATCCGCAAATAGCTATGCATCATTTAAACATTAAACTTGACGTCAAGCCAGTGAAACAACAACAATGACGGTTTCACCCTGACATTATGAAAGCTATTGAAGCTGAAGTCCATAAACTCATCGAATGTGATTTCATACGAGAGGAGCAACATCCGTATTGGGTTGCTAACATTGTCCCCGTTCTCAAAAAGAATGAAAAAATTCAGATTTGTATTGACTACCGCGATCTTAATACAGCTTGCCCTAAAGATGAGTTCTCATTACCCATCACTGATGTCATGATTGACAATACCTGTGGCTTTGAGCGAATGTCTTTTATGGATGGCTTCTCAGGGTATAACCAGATCAAGATGCACACAGAAGACGAAAGGTTTACTTCATTCCGAACACCATTAGGGGTATATTGTTATACTATGATGCCCTTCGGATTAAAGAATATGGGAGCAACTTACCTACGTGCAATGAGCATAATTTTTCGTAGCCATCTCTAAAAAATGGTAGAGTGCTATGTCGACGACATTGCTGTCAAAAGTCACGATAAAAATGATCATCTTCGTGACTTAAAAACAATGTTCGATATAATGCGAGCCCATCAGCTGAAAATAAACCAAAGTTCTTCTTGGGTGTTTCAAGCGGTAGGTTTTTAGGATTCATTGTCACATCAAAAGGAATCCACCTTGACCCGGATAGGGTCAAAGCTATTCCACAGCTTGCAACCACCTAAGAATCTCAAAGAACTTAGGTTGGCCTAAAAGTAGGTTGGCCTATATTTGAAGATTCATTGCAAATCTCTCGGGTCGTTGTCAACCATTCATTCAGCTTATGAAAAAGGTGTCTATTTTGTATGGGATAAATCCTAATAAGAGCCTTTTAAAGATATTAAAGAATACCTCACTAAACCTCCAGTTCTGGTGGCTCCCACCTCAAGAAAACTATTTTTACTTTATGTAAAAGTTATGTACCATTCCCTAGGTGCTCTTCTTGCCCAAAAGAATGACGAAGGCCATGAATAAGCCATTTACTATCGAGCAGGACTCTGATAGGAGCTGAGTCCCCATATAATCCTGTTGAGAAAGAATGTTTAGCTCTTGTCTTTACAATTCAAAAGACGCGACATTACTTGGTTGGCCAAACTATACATGTCATTTATAGAGTTAATCCCTTGCGTATATTCATGATAAAACCAAGAACGCTGAATTCAAGGTTAGCTAAATGGGTCATCCTCTTGTCTCAGTACGACATGCTCTTTATCCCTCAAAAGGCGGTCAAGGGTCAAGCCCTTGCAGATTTTCTAGTCGCTCATCTGGTTCTGAAGAGCTCAAAGCTTCATGAAGATATTCTAAATAAGATTTTTGAATCCAATATGATCTCAGAGGATGAAGTGTGGCAAATATTTTTTGATGGAGCATCAAGAGCAGGCCCCAAAGGCAAGATAATCGCTTGTGTAGTGGTGGTATTTATCTCGCCACAAAATCATGTCCTCCCTCGGACATTTTCATTGACGGCACCTTGTTCTAATAATGTTGCGGAATATAATACCCTACTCATTGGCCTTCAACTCGCTCATGAAATGGGAGTACACTACCTTGAGGCTTACGATGATTTAAAGTTGATTGTCAATCAGGTCAAAGGAGAATATGAAGTTTGGCATGAGGATTTGGTACCTTATCATGATGCAGTCATTGAAATGGCTAATTCATTCGATGCTTTTACATCAGTCACGTGTCTCGCTTTCAAAATACTAAGGCAGATGCATTGGCTGCACTAGCGGCTACATTGGGCTTACCTATTGACATAACTTATTATCTTACAGTGGCCACTCGACGCCTTATCTGCCTGAAGCATGTGTTGGAAACTAATGAAGTCCATGTAACCTCAATAGGTTTCGAACCTAAAGATTAACAGTTCCCTCACATTGACTATGCTCTGCGTGACATATTATCGGATGACCCTAAAGAAGCAGCTTCTATCCGACGAAGGTCTCTCCGCTTCTACTATGATCCGATAGTAAAGACACTTTACCGCCATTCAAATGACGGTATTTTACTATGTTGCTTATCTATCTCTAAAGCACAAGAGGTATTTAAGGAAGCACACAATGTATATGCGGAGCTCATTAACCAGGTCTAAAGCTCAAGGATCGATTGAACAGACTCGGTTATTATAAGCCAACCATGATAGCGGATGCAATCAAATATGCACAGAGGTGTAAAGCCTGTCAAATCCACGCAGATTTTATACATCAACTTCTGGAGCAACTTCACCCTACTATTGCTTCACGGCCAAGTGTGGGGAATCGATATTGTAGGACCTATTAGCCCCACATCAACGAAAGGCCATCGGTTCATCCTAGCAATAACCGACTATTTCTCGAAGTTGGCTGAAGCTATACCACTTATCGATGTCAAAACTTCCAACGTGGTTAACTTTATTAAACATCATGTCATCCATCGATTTGGTATCCCCAAGCGGATCATTCATGATAAGGTCCCCAATTTGCAAGCCAAGTATTCTATTGGTTATACAATAAGTACCAAATTCAGAATGTGGCTTCAACTGCTTATAACTATTGACCCAAAGGCCCATCACTCTAGTTTTGATGATGATTAACTCATGTAATTATAGTACTAATGATCTTGTATTTATATAGTTTCAGATATTTGATCAAGATCTTAGCCAGTGTTTAGCTTCAACAAAAAATTCGAAGTCAAATTTTAAAGCTAGCACTTGTTGATTCAAGAGCTCACGCATCAAGATCGCATAAAGTACTCATGAGGAGTCTATCTCATTGGATCAAGATTTGGACCAAGTCAAGAAGAAGAAGAAGATTTTCAAGAGAAGTTTTCAAGAAGACTTGTATCAAGTTTGTAAGTGTTAAGATTTATTTTTAGATAAAATATAACAGATAGATTAGTTGTGGATTGCTCAAGCTCATACACACACATGTGTTTTCATAAAACAAGTTTGATTTTATAAAATACCGTTTTGATTTTTGAGCTTCAAAGTATACATCCTTATGTTTCATGATTAGAGTTCACCAAAATAAATTTATATGGTTTATATGTGTTTTAGATTTTATTCATGCACATTGTTAGTTCAAAAGTTTAGAAAAACTTATTTGATGATTCTATATCATATGTTTAGGTTTTGTAAAAATCAAAACTTATTTTAGAGCTTATTTTCAAAAACATAGATATTTCATCTTATATGTGTATTAGACCATATCCACACATACTAAGCTTTAAAAGTGTTTAAAATAACTTGTTTTTATATTTGAAGAAGTTTTGAAAAAATCATTTTTCAAATTAAAGATTGATTTTGAAAAATACGGATTTTTGTTTAAGGCAAAATTTCTATTTTACAAATATAGCTCAAAATATTTGTAATATGTGTTGATTTTCGATCACACATATTTGTACTTCAAAGTATTTCAATGAACTTATTTTTGTAGATTTTTAGTTATTTTATAGGATTTTATAAGAGTTTTAAAACTGAGTTTTAATCCCCAAAATATCCGACTTGGCCTTCTGCTGGTCGACCGATTGGTCAACCGAGATAGAAGTCGGTCGACCGGGCTATCGACCGATGTGCACAGAATGTGCACAACCATTTGGCTTGAGGGCCAGTTGGCTGGGCGGTCGACCGTCCAGAGAGCTTTGCTCTCTGGATCTGGCCCCAATCGACTGGGCGGTCGACCGACATGTCTTGCCCAGGGCACGGTTGATCGGGCGGTCAACCGGCAGGCCCCAACGGTCAAAAAATGACCGTTGATCGGTCGACCAACAGGTCATTTTGATCTGCAGTTTAACTCCAACAGCTAGTTTTTGAGAGTCTATAAAAGGGTGTTGTTTTGGGCTATTTTTTACAAGATTTTAAGAGAGTTTTAAAGTCAGTTTTTCCTACCTTTCTTAGGGTTTTTCTCCACTTATTTTAGTACTAAAATTTTTATATTAAAAGGAGAGTTTTTCAAGAGTGTTTTCAAAAGAGATTTCTTTAGCTTTTCACCACAATTCTATCTTGTTTCTTTCACACCAACTTGAGCTTTCCATTGCTATATCAATCCTCTAGGGATCTTTTTTGTGAGAGTGTTTTTTAGGTGATCCAAGTGTAGAGACCACCAAGTGTTCATCTTGTAATTGAGGAGGCGAACTTGTGAGTTCGTGTTGTGACGAGTTCTTGTGGGAGCTTGGTGTAGAGGTGCAGCATCGCAAGCTAATATGCTTGCGTGTGTTGTTCTTGCAGGAACAAGAGAGGGACTAGTGAGTCCAAGAGTTCTAGTGTGAACTCGTTGTAGGTATTGCGGCACCGCGTGATCTTGCGGGATCAATTCTATTGAAAATCCTTCATAGTGTTGAAGGCAGGGACGTAGAGCAAGGGTGCTCGAACCTCAAAATAATTCTCCCGTGTTTGCGATTACTTTCTCTTTCTCTCTCACTTGTATTTATATATCTTGCATGCTTATATTGCTTATCTCCTTATATTCTTGATATACTTGTGCTCAACTGATATATGCTTAGGATTGTTTGTTCACACATGTATTCAACAAAGAGAGCCATAGTGGCACCTCAACTCTTAATCTAGAGGAATCTTGAGGAGATAGTCCAGAGCTCTTCACCGAAAATTTGGCTACACTCTTGTGTTATACTTTGTGTGTTTAACTTAATAGCTTTAGTTTGCACAAGTAATTTTTAATTCCACATCATTTATCATTAAATTAGCTAGTACACCTATTCACCCCCCTCTAGGTGTATTTTCAATTGGTATCAGAGCTTGGTGCTCTTAATTTGGGTTTAATAATCTTGAGTTAAAGATCCTCATTTTACTAATCACTATTTTTGAACACACACTCATGGATTTTATGACACCTCCTATGTTTTACATTCTTAATATCCAAACTTGAAAAGTTAAGATGTCTATGTACCTAAAGCCCTAGGAATTCATATTTATCTTGCCACTATTAAAGATTCATATTGTTTAAATGGAAAACATCTAGAGATTAGTGCAAGAGCTTCATGCTTTAAAGAGTACCCAAAATGATGATTATTTATGTAGGGTTACTAACTTTAATTCGACTTTTGTAGTATAAAATACACTAGTCTCCCTTGATGAACAAAAGCAATACTATATGGGAAGTAACTCGGATGATGAAAGTGATGCTTCCAATATATGCTACATGGTCCAAGGGGATGACCCATTTGAGGTAAATTCTGAATCTGAGTTAGAAGAAGATATTGACATGCCTTATGATGAGCTTGCATCTTTTTGTCAAAAACTTCTTGAAAAATATGAATTGTTGAAGAAAGAAAATAATTCTTTTAAAATAAATTTGAATGTGTTCTAAAAGAAAATGAATTTTTGATAAAGGAGAATATTTCCTTATCTTCAAAATTAAATGACATTTGTGAAGGAAATAATTCTTTGAAAAATAAAATTATTTTGGTGGAAAAAGAAAAAGAAATTGTTTTGGAAGAAAATAACTCTTTGAAAAGAAAATTTGTTTCAAAAGAAAAAAACATTTCTAAAAGGAAAAAGATAGTTGATTCTCATTCTTGCCATGCTAATAATGTTGCATCCTCTTTTGATAAAAATGAGATTCATGTTTTGAAAAAGAGAATTGATTGTTTAAGCTCAAATTTGAGCAGTTGTGTATTTAAACATAATAAATTGGAATTCATGTTTTGTAAGAAACAAATTCCACATGTTCATGCACAAACTCCACGGCATATATATGCACTCCATGCTCACTCTCGTACCACTCATATGCATGCTAGAGTGTACAAATGTACACATTACGGCCGCAAAGGCCATTTAGCAAAGTTTTGTTTTGATAAGATAAATCATGTAAATTTTACAAATAATAATGTTTGGGCTCCATTTGTTTCTAACTCCCGTGGACTCAAAAGGAAATGGGTACCAAGATCCCTACCTCTTATGTTTGTGTAGGTGTGGGCTCTCACATGATGTGAGAGGTATGCTGCCTTGATGGTGGATGCGTATCAAGCTCAAAGATCATAATTATGGATGCATCACCTTCAAGGAAGCTTTGTGGGAGGACCACCATAGTTTGGAGACCTAAAAATTAGTTCATTAGTTTTAGTAACTATCTCTAACTCTTTGTTTTTATTTACATAATATAAATGTTTTTAGCATGTTTTGGCTTCAATGCTAAATGATCATGTTTTGTATTTCACGTGGTGATTACTTGTTTAGATGTAGTTTTCGTTAAAACTTGTGTTTATACTTGTACAACTAGTGAGCTTACACTTGATTATTATATGTTTGTACCTTATTGCTCATTTGTACTCATTACATGTACATGTATAACCTAGTTTTGATGATTCTTTTATTTATACTTGTTTTCCCTATTTTGTACATGTTTTGCTTCATGTATATGTTGTTTTTGTCTAAAACTAATAAATATACATGTATACCCTTAAGTCACTTGCCTTCATGCAAATTCAATTATGGACTCGTTTGTATTTGGGATATATATGTCTATTCTTAGTTTTTATAGAACATACATATGTCTTGAAGTTTGTTTATGTTTAATGAAAAATGAATTTTATGATTTTCATATGTTTTGATGTTTTGAGCTTTATTGACTATTTTTATGAATATGTTTTTCACATGATTCTTATGCACTAACATTCCTCTTGTTTACTCTTGACTTTATTTTTCATGAGAATTTATGAGCTTTATAGATTTCGAGTGTTAACTCTTGTGTATTTAGTATGCTTCATAGGATATATGATTTGTTTTCATGTTTGAAGGATCTTTAACTATTTTTTTAAAAATTACTTTAAACTAGTTATTTATTCTTTACTTGGTAGTATTTTCAATTTACAACTATTTTTAAATCTTATTTTTTGAAAACTTTTACCTTTTAAGGGCGGATGGTTGGGTGACCATGCCTTGTATACCCTTAAATGAATATCTTTTAAACTTGTGCATGAAAGGGTGGTTGGTATGAGTTATACACATGATCTTCATGTTATTTCATTTTTGTATACTCATATTTCTTTTCTTATATATATATGCTTCAAATTTCAATGAATATCAATTTCAATTGGTATTTCTATTTTTATACATACATATATATGATTTGATTGTGCTTGTTTTATCTTTACATTCTTAAAGGACAAATTATGTTTATGTTAAGCTTGATGTTATTCCAAATGTTAATTGGTATCTTTACAAGTTTATAAATTGATTTCAATTGGTATTTCATTTTGATACCAAATAAATACCATAAATATCAAAATGTACTTCATGTTTTACCTTCAATTGTTATTAAAATCTACTACTGGTATCTTAAAATTTTTTTACAAGTGGTACCAATATTTATTTTTTTCAACTACAATTTGATTTCATTGGTATCATAATTCATTTTGTTGACTTAAAGAAATTTCAAAATTTGTTTAAAATGGTTTCAAAATTTGTTGATATATTTTGCCTATATGCAAGGGGAGCTTAACATTTTCTCTATATATAGATTCATGTTGAGTGTATCTCACATTCTCACATTGAGGAACTTGACCTCTCTTCTTTATGTTGTATACATGTATAGGGGGAGTTAACATCTTCGTTTATACATTGTATATTATACTTTATGTGGGTTAGGGTCTAGTCATCCTTTCTCCATGTAATGCATGTATGCAGGAAAGCTAATTTAACGTCTCTCCTCTTCATGAATGTATATCGCATATACATCTTTATTATTTGATTGTCCTCACCCCTTTATTAATGAATTGACAAAAAGGGGGAGAAGAATTTAGTGAGTTTATATATGCATGTTTATATCTCTATTTATGCATATATGTTTTTGGTTAGTTTATGCATTTCATTGAATATCTATTTGTTTATTGCTATGCATGAGTTAAGGGGAGCTTCTATGAAGCTTAACATTAATCCATGCATATATAACTCCATGAGCTTTATCATCATCAAAATGGGGGAGATTGTTGGCCCAAAGGCCCATCACTCTAGTTTTGATGATGATTAACTCATGTAGTTATAGTACTAATGATCTTGTGTTTATATAGTTTCAGATATTTGATCAAGATCTTAGTCGGTGTTTAGCTACAACAAAAGATTCGAAGTTAAGTTTTAAAGCTAGCACGTGTTGATTCAAGAGCTTGCGCATCAAAATCGCATCAAGTACTCAAGAGGAGTCTAGCTCATTGGATCAAGATTTGGACCAAGTCAAAAGGAGAAAAAGATTTTCAAGAGAAGATTTTCAAGAAGACTTGTGTCATGTTTGTAAGTGTTAAGATTTGTTTTTAGATAAAATATAAAGGATAATTTAGTTGTGGATTGCTCAAGCTCATATACACACACATAAAAATTTATCTCTGTTTTCATAAAACAAGTTTGATTTTAGAAAAAACCGTTTTTGTTTTTGAGCTTCAAAGTATACATCCTTATGTTTTATGATTAGAGTTCATCAAAATAAGTTTATATGGTTTATATGTGTTTTGAATTTCATCCATGCACATTATTGGTTCAAACTTTAGAAAAACTTATTTAGTGATTCTATATCATATGTTTAGGTTTTGTATTTATCAAAACTTATTTTAGAGCTTATTGTCAAAAACATAGATATTTCATCTTATATGTGTATTGGATTATATTCATACATACTAAGCTTCAAAAGTATTTAAAATATCATATTTTTGTATTTGAAGAAGTTTTGAAAAAATCATTTTTCAAATTAAAGATTGATTTTGAAAAAAACGGACTTTTGTTTAAGGCAAATTTCTATTTTACAAAAATAGTTTAAAATATTTGTAATATGTGTTGATTTTTGACCACACATATTTGTACTTCAAAGTATTTCAATGAACTTATTTTTGTAGATTTTTACTGATTTTATGAGATTTTATAAGAGTTTTAAAAAGTGAGTCTTAATCACCAAAATGTCAGACCTAGCCTTCTACCAGTCGACCGACCGGTCGACCGAGACAGAAATCGATCGATCGGGCGGTCGACCGATGTGCACAGAACGTGCACTGCCATTTGTCTTGAGGGCCGATCGACCGGCAGGTCTTGCTTTGGGCACGGTCGACCAGGCTGTCGATTGGCAGGCCCCAACGGTCAAAAATATGACCATTGGCCGGTCGACCGATAGGTCATTTTAACCTACAGTTTGACTCCAACGGCTAGTTTTTGGGAGTCTATAAAAGGGGGCTGTTTTGGGCTGTTTTCTACAAGATGTCAAGAGAGTTCTAAAACCAGTTTTCCCAACGGCTAGTTTTCACACTGTCGCTTCGGCCCCCTGTCAGCTGTTTTCTACAAGATTTCGAGAGAGTTCTAAAACCAGTTTTCCCAATGGCTAGTTTTTGCACTGTCGCTTCGGCCCCCTGTTAGTTGTACTTTCTGAATTTTAAATTTGAGCACCCAGGTCTGACAGAATCACCCTATAAGGTCAATGGATATCGTGTAGGCCTTTAATCACCCATTAAATGGTGATTTTGGGTCTTCTTCTTCATTCCACACCATGGACCAAGGATTACACAAGCAAACATTATAAGCAATATTTTATATAAAAATGTGAAGATGTGGTCAAAATTATGCAATATTAGAGACTAATCACACCACCCCACACTCATCTTTTTTCTCGTCCCGAGCAAAACAAAAACAGGAGAATTATTATACCACTTCCGTAGGTGATGTGATTGCACAGAGCATGTGCAACAAGCCGTTAAACCTCTAGGTTTCCCCTAGAGGGGAGTGTTGTCTCCTGATGGTTTTCAGCGGATTGAACCTACAAAATTTAATGAAGAAAAATATTAGTTGTAAGCAAATCTCTTTCAAGAAAAAGAACTTTTAATTATCTAAGTAAAAATATCCGAATGATTATAAAAATTAGGTCTATCCCTTATAAGTCTTCCTATACTTTAGCTTTCATAAAAGAAGAAATCATGGTTTTTCTTTGAATTTAAAAGGATCTTATACTTCTAACTCATTCTGTTATTTTGCTTAAATAGATATGCATCATGTGTAAGTGTGATGTGCTTGAGATTTCTCAACTCAATTTTGAATATCATTTAATTTTATTAATATTTATCTAGATGTTTATTCTTGGTTTCTCTTGGCTTTCTGCTTTACTCATGTAACACATATCAAACCGATGACTCCCAAACCAGATTATTTTAAGGCACCAGGTGAAACCCCTCAGGTCAAATGTGCAAGTAGAGCAGGCCACGAAATCAAGATTTATTTATTTTCTTTTAGGCGTGAGTAATCATGCTTCTTGAGGCACAATTATCCAGCTTATTGATTTTTTTTTGCGTTATTAAAAGTTGTGTTTCTAAATCCCAAGCGTGTGTGTGAGGTTTATGCATATTCTACTTAAGCTAAATAAAAGATATAAGTTATTTTCCTTGTCCCTCCCAACTCTTAGTCAAAACAATGTTTCTTTTTTATTTAGGCTAAAATAAAGGTTCCTTACTAAGGTTCCCTTAATTCTTACAACCTTTTGGTATTTTTATAAAGAGTATAAAAAATCATTTTTCATTCTGGAGTTTTTTTAAGTAAAAAGAAAAGAAAGAATGTTAGCACCCCCCACCCATATCTAATGCATTATCCTCAATGAATGTCATGTAAATGCAAATGCAATAAATAGGGGAAAGAAATGATATCACCGTCTCCGCCGACTCGGGCCGGCCGAAGTGCGAACGCCTAAGCGTTTCCTCAATATGCTCCAGGGGGTTCCAATTTTAGCCCTAGGATAAAAGGGAATTCACAAGTATAGAAGGGATGGCTATATCATATAAACAATTATAAAGAACCCTTAATCTTTATTTTATTTACACTTGTATTTTTATATATTTATTATTATTATTATTATATTTTTTTATTTGTGGTGTGTGGATGGTTATGGTCATGTGTACGACGGAGCGAAAAGACTCAGTACAAGTTCAGCCTGTGACTCAAGCTCAGTGGTTAAGAATGGCTTCAGTTTTTGCCCATTCACCATGAATTCCTTATTACTCTTTAGATCAAAAATTACCACAGCACCGTGTGGAAAGACAGTACACACAATGAATGGTCTAGACCAACGAGTTTTTAGCTCCCCCGCAAAAATGTGAAGTCTCGAGTTGTATAGCAGAATTTTTCCCCTAGGCAAAGTTTTTCTGGTTGATGATCTGGTCATGAAAAATTTTTGTTCTGCTTTTTGTGATCCGTCCATTTTCTTAAGACTCATTCCGTATTTCCTCTAACTCTGAGATCTGCAATCTCCTTGTTCACCTGCTTTAGTCAGATCGAAATTGAGTTTCTTAATAGCCCATAGGGCTCGGTGTTCTAACTCGACAGGCAAATGACAGGTTTTTAGAGACATCCCCAAGACTGTTTTAAAAGCAGTTCGGTGAGCCCATAACGCATCATTTAGCTTGACCGACCATTCTTTTTGGTTTTTTCCAACTGTCTTTTCCAAAATAAGATTGATTTGTCAATTAGTCACTTCGACTTGCTCATTTATTTGAAGATGATACGAAGTGGATAACTTGTGATTGATTGAGTATTTTCGCATTGGAGCTTCAAAAACTCTATTGCAGAAATGCGACCTATTATCACTAATTATAGCTCAGGGGGTGCCAAAACGGGAGCAGATGTTTTCCTTGAGAAATTTGACAACCACTTTGTTATCATTGGCCTTAGCAGACACGGCTTCTACCCATTTCGAGACGTAATCCACTGCAACCAAGATGAACTGGTTTTCAAAGGAATTTGAAAATGGTCCCATGAAGTCAATACCCCAAACATCGAAAATTTCAACTTCAAGAATCAGGTTTAGGGGCATCATGTCTCGTCTCGAAATTTTCCCAGTCTTTTGATAATTTGCACATGACTTACAAAAGTAGAATGAGTCTTTGAACAAAGTGGGCCAATAAAACCTACCTTGTAAAACTTTCTTTGTGGTTTTGCGGGGACCGATATGTCTTCCGCATGCAAGTTCATGGCAGAAACTGAGCACACTCCTCTGTTCTTCTTCTGGTATACATCGTTAAATAATCTGGTTAGGACAATACTTAAAGAGTATGGCTCTTCCCAGAAGAAATACCGTATTTGGGTAAAAAGCAACACCGGTCTTGTTTTGTCCATTCGCTGGTAATTATCCAATGGCCAGATAGTTGACTATGTCCGCATATCATAGTTCCTTGAAAATGGCCAAGATGTGCTCATCTGAAAAATCCTCATTGATCAGAGCTTGTATTATAGGTGCATTCAGAATTCTTGGTAGATGATCAGCTACCACATTTTCTATACCTCTTTTATTAAGAATTTTCAGGCCAAATTCTTGAAGCAGAAAGATCCACTGAATCAATCAGACTTTAGCTTCCTTCTTGGTCATGAAGTATTTAGTTCTGAGTGATTCGTGAAAATCACAGTCTTCGATCCTAGCAAGTAGGGTCAGAATTTTTTTAACGCAAAGACAACTGCCAAGAATTCCTTCTCAGTCGTTGTATAGTTCTGTTGGGAGTCATTCAGGGTCCTACTCGAATAGTAAATCACGTGCTGCCTATTGTTGATGCACTGTCCAAGAAAGCGCCAATAGCAAAATCAGAGGCATCGCACATGATTTCAAACGGTTGTGCCCAATCTGGAGCAGAAATAATAGGCGTAGATATAAGAACTTGCTTAAGCTTCTCCCATGATTTGAAATATACATCGTTAAAATCAAAGGACACGTCCTTTGCGAGCAGGTTGGTTAAGGGCCTAGCGATTTTACTAAAATTCTTAATGAACCGTCGGTAGAACCTAGCATGCCTTAAAAAAGATGTAATATCCTTGATCCTTTTGAGTGGTGAAAGCTTAGCAATCACTTCTATTGCCTTGTCCACTTCGATTCCTCTCCGAGAAATCTCATGGCCTAAGATAATCCCCCTGTTTCATCATGAAGTGACATTTCTCCTAGTTCAGAGTTAAATTCTTTTTCTTGCATCTTTGCAGAACCAACTCTAGATGATGAAGACACTAATCAAATGAATCTCTGTAGATAGAGAAGTCATCTATGAAAATCACTAGAAAATGTTCCACCATGTCGGAGAATAGACTGAGCATGCACCATTGGAATGTCGCGGGAGTGTTGCACAATCCAAAGGGCATGCGTCGGTAGGCGAAGGTTCCGAATGGGCAGGTGAACGAGGTCTTCTCATGGTCTTCTGCAGCAATAGGGATCTGATTGTATCCCGAGTACCCATTCAAGAAACAATAGTACTCATGTCCAACCAAGCGTTTAAGCATTTGGTCGATGAAGGGTAGCGGAATGTGGTCCTTACGAGTGGCTGCATTCAACTTTCTATAGTCAATACAAATACGAACCTTGGTAGACAGTCTTGTTTGTACCAACTCCTTGTGCTCATTCTCTACCACCGTAAAACTAGCTTTCTTGGGGTACGCATGAACCGGGCTAACCCATTGGCTATCATAAATAAGATAAATGATCTCATTGTCTAACAGTTTCAGAATTTTCGTTTTTACACACTCTTGCATGAGTGGGTTAAGCCTGCGTTGTGGGTGCCTCCTAGGAATCGCATCAACGTTTAAATGAATTCTATGTTGAACTATTGCTAGACTTATCCCCTTTATATCTTTCATTGTCCATCCAATGGCTTCCCTATGTCTCTTCAGAATAGACATCAAGCTGTCCTCTTATTGCTCAGTCAAATGGGATGCTATGGTGACTGGCAGGGTTTCTCTTCCACCCAAGTAGGTGTACTTGAGGTGTTCAGGTAAGGCTTTCAACTCTAGGGAAGGAGTTGATTCATTGGAGATGATATCTGAAATTTCGGTCCTGTGATGAGGTACACTTGGGCTTGATGCCCAGTCCACTGTCGAATCTATGATCTGGTCCAAATTGAAATCCTTAGACTCCAAATCAAACTCGCTCTATGTTTCCATCTTTATGCTCTCTTCATGCTCACTGGTCAAATTTTTCAATGGAATTGACCTTAAAAGTCTGATCATTTATATCCCTTGGTTGTCTTCCAAGATTGAAAACATTGACTTCCTTTGTCATGTCTCCAAAGGTCAATCGCATGGACCCGTTCCTACAGTTGATTATGGCATTAGCTGTAGCAAGGAATGGGCGTGTAATACCCCGTTCCCGGAATACGTACTTAGTTGCGTATTCAGTTTTTCGATCGTATTTTTCGATTTACTTCCTGTATTTGACCGATTTCAGTTTTAAAAATCATTTCCCAATATTATATATTTTCTATGATTTTCTGGAATTTTCCTGAATTTAATTAAATATTTTCAAAACCGGTGTCGACCAGTGCCGCTGATCGATTCTCGGATTTTTAATTCACAAACAGTTAGGAATTTCTAGAAGGTCCTTTAGACTTTATTTCTTAGAATCATATTTTCTATCTAAATACTTTTTCTGAGAATTTTATGAATTTATGAAAATTCCAACGGAGTCGGTAGATAACTGATTCCGGGATTTTTAGTTTTAAACTATAAATTATTTCTTCAAACGAATTTCACCATGAGTCTTAAAATATTATTCTTGATTTTTGGTAAAATTTTCGGGTCGTTCCGAGATACTTGAATTTCGGACGATTTCGGTAATTTCCGAAATGTTTTCCGCATCTTCGACTTAAACCTGGGAAATTGTCTTTTCAACATTTTTAAATTTTAAGCCAAAGAAAATATCTTTCCTTTTTATAATTCTTTTCCTTTTCCCTTTTTCTTGATTTTCCTTTACTTCCTTCACAAGCCTCAAAATTTTCCAATTTTTCAATAATTCCACTTTCTCCAAAATTCCACCAACTCCCACCTACTTCCTCATTTAATGCATCTCTTACTCTCTCTCTCCCATGGCCAGCCAAGTGGCCAAGTGAGGGACACCTCACCCTCTACTATTTGCAATAAACCCCCTCTCAATTACATTATTTGCAACTCCTTTACAAAATCTAAACCTATATAAACATTTCCTTTACATTTCTTTTCCTTTTTCTTCATTTCACCAAAGACTTTAGCCCTCACCAAATCCTCCTCCCTCTCAAACTCCACCACCAACTCCAAAAGCTCACCTAAGTCTCCATCTCCTCTTCAACTACCACTACTTTGGAAGTGAGATCGTAGCTTTCTTCGCCGCCAAAGATCACCTTGGTGCTATTCGTCGACAACGATCTTATCGAGTGCATAAGGCTTCGATTAACCAATCCTAGTGAGTATTTTTACTCACCAAGACTTGATCAACTCCTAATATACTTGTATCTTCATATCTTGTATACATATGTCATCAAAATCATGTTTTTAGACCATCAAACACAACCATCAGAAATTCTGTTCTGTATTCTGTTTCCCCACGATTAGTCGACTTGACCTAGGAATTAGTCGACTAACCCATCTATTTTTGAAACGTAACCTTTTCTGGAACACAGTTTTAGTCGACTAATCTAGACTGTTAGTCGACTATAAACCACTATTAGTCGACTAACCATTCCCCCCTAGTCGACTACTTTTTCCTGAAATAAAACATCAACTCTCTGTATCCCAGATTTGGTCGACTTAAGTATCTGTTAGTCGACTTGTAGTCACTGTTAGTCGACTACCCTTTCCACCTAGTCGACTAACTTTCCCTGAAACAGAATCTTAACTCTCTGGAACCCAGTTTTAGTCGACTAATTCACACTGTTAGTCGACTAGAGACCACTATTAGTCGACTAACCCTTCCACCTAGTCGACTAATTTAGGCTGTTTATTATAGTTGATTTCTTTTCTGAAATTAGATCTTACCCTTGATACATATGTGATATATTATCCTTGTTTATGCTTCATAACTGGTACTTCATGACATGTTACTTGATGGACATTACTTCTTGTTACTTCATGACTTATTATTGTGTAGTCTCGTTCCATAACTTGTTAATGAATGAATATCACCACTTATCATGCCATCACTTGAACCAAGCATGATACACTTGACTTTTGTATAAAATGGACCAACTTATATTGGGTCGGGGGAAACATGCGGATATCGATATGTGTTCGTGTTTACAGTGGTTTTAGGAATGTTGTGCAACTCATGTTCCGGTCTGACCTGTGGGCCACCAGGGGACCGAGGGGAGTGCTTGCTCCCTCCTTACTGATACCACCATGATAAGGGCATACATAAGTCCCTCCTGTTAGCCTAGCGGCTGGTTTCCGTCACCAAGCAACGGAACAATCCTGGACCATTATCCCGGGCATGTACGGGATCCACTGTAAACATAGTTCGTCGATACAACCGTTGGTTTCCAATAACAACCTTGCTTTACTAGGATATGGATCTATGTGCGCTGGGACGCTGGGTCACATAGCTAGATATCACAGTAAGACAAGTAATAATAATAATAGATTCTAACTGTGGATCCTTATATGCAGACCTTATCTCTTTATGCTCCTATTACTTGCTGATTTACATGTATCATACTGTTCCCTCTTACTTATTCATTTCTCTTAGCCATTTGGCTGTTGCCTGATTATTGTTATGAGATCTTGACTCCCTTGGATTTGCATATTCAGGTTCTGAAGCTTGGATCGAAGTGGAGCCATCCACAGAGGATCAAGCTTTCTTTAGTGAGCAGGCAGATTAGTTCCTGTTCTTCGTGCCAGACCTATCCATTTTGACTCACGGGATCTTCATCCAACTCGTGAGCTTTTTTGTGTTTATATTGTAAATCTTACTTTTGGACTTGGTTGTGATGTAATACACATGTAATGTGTGATACTTTATCATATCCTGTGATAGCTTTGTAGTTGTACTTTTAAGTTGGCATATGTATGAATACCACGCTTGGTCGTGTACTCTGATTCTTGTTGTACTTATTGCTTAGCGTATATGCGTGGGGCATTTTCTGACCTACGTATATACGTCGCAGTGACGTCTCCATATCCGTCAGGATCGGGGCGTTACAGGTTGGTATCAGAGCCTAGGCTCTCACACCTATAGTACAATCAAGTAGCAAATTAATGAAATTTGCTATTGCCAACTACAATGTACAAAGTTATCTAGTCCTTCTTGATCCCTTCTTGATTCCTTCCCTTATATCCTAAAATCCTTCCATTTTTTCAAATTCCAGTTATCCTTTCCCAACTCGATATGGAGAGAAGGACGGGTCGTAACCACTCTGGGCAAGCATCGAATGGACCCACGGGAGAGAATGTCGATATTCTGAGGGTCATCCAGACAATGATGGAGAATCAGCAACAACAGACGGAACTTCTTCGGCAAGAGTTAGCAGCTCCAAAGGAACAGAGGCCGGGGAATATTTCAGACTTCAGACGGCTGCAACCAGCCATATTCACGGGTGAAGAGAAACCCCTGGATGCGGAGCAATGGCTGACGGATACCTCAGACTTGTTGAATGCAGCTCGAGTTCCTAAGGAGAATCAGGTGGAGGTTGCTAAGATTCAATTGAAGGATATAGCCAGAACATGGTGGCTAGCTGAGGAGGCAAGATTGGAGAAGCCTGTCACCTGGGACACATTCTCCAAGAGTTTCTATAACAGATTCTTCCCTGCCACTGCTCAGAAAGACATGGAGGAGCAGTTCATCAGACTTCAGCAAGGGAATAGATCCGTGGATGAGTATGCCGCGGAATTTCTCAGACTTAGCCGCTTTGCTCCGTACATGGTAACTGATGAGGAGAAGCGGGCTAGTAGGTTTCAGCAGGGCTTGCAGATGGACATCCAAGTTTTCCTAATGCCCCAGCAGCTGAAAACTTATTCAGAAGTTCTCACCATAGCTCGAGAGGTGGAGCGTGGGCTAGAGAAGAAGCAAGTGAACCAGATGAGGAACCAGGCCATGAAGAGGCCATTTCCACCCATGGGAAGAGGAGGCCCATACAGAGCAGCGAAGGTTCAGACAGTGAGGCAACCATTCCGACCAGCTCCTTACCAGACGGCTCAACCACTTTCTTTCTGCAGTTATTGTCAGAAGCCAGGCCACATTCGACAGACTTGCCGTAGGGCAAATGGATTATGCTTGGTGTGTGGTTCCCGAGACCATTCCATAGAAGCCTGTCCACACAGGAGAATGGGGATAGCCGGCCAAGCTTTGCCAGCACTGGAGGGACCGAATGGACAGAGAGCACTTCCAGGGCCACCGGGACAGAGGAATCAAGGACCGATGATCAGGAGAGTTCCTCCCCCTCCTCCACAGCAAGCTATTCGCCCAGTCCAGAGAGGAGCTAGGACTGCTGCAGGGCGTGGAAGGGGTCAAGCCTTCAATTTGACAGAAGTAGAGGCTGAGACTTCTGAGGAGGTGATAACAGGTAATATCAGGGTGCATTCTAAACCTGTTTTAGCCCTCTTCGATTCAGGTGCTTCACATTGTTTTATCTCAGATCATTTTGTGGCATTGCATTCCATACCTGTTAGATCTTTAGACCACAAATGGGAGATTAGTACAGGGAATGGAGTAGTCATATCTTCTAGAGTCTGTGCTGACTGTCCAGTAGAACTTTGTGGCAAGACCTTGGCCATAGATATCTCGTACTAGACACCAAAGGGTACGACGTAATCTTAGGCATGACCTGGCTCAGTCAGTACTATGCAGTTATTGACTGTAGGGAGAAGAAGATTAATTTTAGAATCCCTCTTCAGCCGGATTCCAATTTAGTGGAGAAGTGAAGTCTACCAAGAGAAAGACTCGGATGACTACTTCGGAGATTCAGAAGGGAATACCGGTGTGGGATGAATTCCCAGAGGTGTTTGCTGAGATCTCAGGACTTCCGCCTGATAGGATGATTGAGTTCTCTATTGATACTGTGCCTGGAACAGCTCCTATATCCAAGGCTCCGTACAGGATGGCACCGACGGAGTTGGAGATTCTAAAGAAGCAGCTGCAGGAATACTCAGACAAGGGATTGATTCGACCAAGTACTTCACCATGGGGAGCTCCAGTATTATTGGCAAACAAGAAGGATGGTGGTAAAAGGCTTTGTATTGATTATAGAGAATTGAACAAAGTTACCATCAAGAACAAGTATCCCTTACCAAGGATTGATGATCTGTTTGATCAGCTTCATGGAGCCCGAGTATTCTCTAAATTAGATTTACAATCGGGTTACCATCAGCTTAGGGTGAGGAAAGAGGATATTCCGAAGACGGCATTCAGGACCCGTTATGGCCACTATGAGTTTCTAGTTATGCCTTTCGGAGTCACCAATGCCCCTTTAGTTTTCATGGATTTGATGAACAGAGTGTTCTCGCCCTATTTGGATCAGTTTGTAGTTGTTTTTATAGATGACATCTTGATCTATTCAAAGAGCAACAGGGAGCATGCAGAACACTTGAGGATTGTATTGCAGACTCTCCAGCAGGAGCAGCTTCATGCTAAGAGGAGCAAGTGTGACTTTTGGTTGGACAGTATGGCCTTCCTTGGACACATAGTTTCAGCGGAAGGAATTTCAGTTGATCCTAGCAAAGTCCAGGCAGTGAAGGACTGGTCAATTCCAAAGACGGTGACTGAAATTAAGAGTTTTCTTGGACTAGCCGGATATTACAGACGCTTTGTCCAAGATTTCTCTAGGATTGCAGCCCCGTTGACCAAGCTCACCCGGAAAGGAGAAAGGTACATATGGACAGAGGAAAGTACTGCAGCTTTTGAGCAATTGAAGCAGAGACTCATTTCAGCTCCAATCTTGAGGACCCCCTCAGGGAGAGGAGGGATGGTCATATTCAGTGATGCATCAGGAAAAGGCCTAGGGTGTGTACTAATGCAACATGATCATGTCATAGCATATGCATCCAGGCAACTGAAGACTCATGAGCGGAATTACCCAACTCATGACTTGGAGCTAGCAGCTATTATATTTGCCTTGAAGATCTGGAGGCATTATCTTCTGGGAGATAAGGTGTTGATATACACGGATCGCAAGAGCCTCAAGTATATTTTCTCACAGAAGGAGTTGAACTTGAGGCAGAGGCGGTGGCTGGAGCTGATGGCGGACTATGATATTGACTTGCAATATCATCCAGGCAAGGTCAATACAGTACCGGATGCCCTGAGCAGGAAGCCAGAGAATAGGGTGCTTGTCCAACTTACTCAGCAGAAGGAGTTGATTCAAGACATCATCAGATTGGACTTAATGTTGGTACAAGGAGTTGATAAGGCAGGACAGTTCATGACCTTGCAGATTCAGTCAACATTGATAGATGAGATCAAGGAAGCTCAAAAGGAAGATCCCAGATTACAGATATTCCGAGCTCAAGTAGAGGCAGGATTGAGGACTGATATCTGTATTCATCCAGATGGTACATTATATTTTGGTAGCAGACTTTGTGTTCCCCAAGGAGAAGTTCGACAGAAGATTCTAGCAGAAGCACACAGTTCAGCCTATTCTATACACCCAGGGGGAAACAAGATGTATCAAGACATAAAGAAGCAGTTTTGGTGGAATGCTATGAAGAGGGAGATAGCCCAGTATGTTGCCAAGTGCTTGGTTTGTCAGCAGATAAAGATATAGCATCAGAGATCAGCTGGACTTCTACAACCCTTACCAATACCCGAATGGAAGTGGGAGCACATCACCATGGATTTTGTTACGGCATTGCCTCGCAGTCCTAAAGGTAATAATGCTGTATGGGTAATCATTGATCGCCTCACCAAATCAGCTCACTTCATACCATTCAGGGTAGGTCAGACAACAGAGGTTCTGGCAGACAAGTACATGAAGGAGATAGTTCGTCTGCATGGAGTTCCAGTTAGTATTGTATCAGACAGAGACACAAGATTCAAATCACATTTCTGGGAAAGCCTCCAAGAAAGTCTAGGGACTCGTCTGAAATTCAGTACTTCATATCATCCTCAGACAGACAGACAATCTGAAAGGACTATCCAGATTCTTGAAGATATGTTGCGGGCCTGCATGATTGAATTCCAGGGATCATGGGAAGACCATCTTCACTTGGCTGAATTTTCTTATAATAACAGCTATCAGGCAAGTATCAAGATGGCGCCTTTTGAAGCATTGTATGGTAGGAAGTGTAGGTCACCGATTTGTTGGGATGAAGTCGGTGAGAGGAGACTTTTGGGACCAGAGATCCTGATTCAGACAACAGATAAAGTCAGGATTATCAGAGATCACCTCAGGGCAGCACAGAGTCGGCAGAAGAGTTGGGCAGACACACTGAGAAGGCCATTGGAATTCCAGACAGGGGATCATGTGTTTTTGAAGATATCACCTACAAAGGGAGTAATCCGGTTCGGTACTCGTGGAAAGCTTAGTCCGAGATATATCGGCCCATTCGAGATCTTGGATCGAGTGGGAGATGTATCTTACAGGTTGGCGTTACCGCCATCTTTGGACGGAGTTCACAATGTATTCCACGTATCACAGTTGAGGAAGTATGTGAAGGATGATAGTCATATCCTGGATCACTCCGAACTGGAACTACAACCGGATTTGTCATACCAAGAGCAACCGATGGCCATTTTGGACAGAAGTGTCAAGACATTGAAGAACAAAGCCATACCGTTAGTGTTGGTGTCTTGGAACAGACATGCACCAGGAGAGGCCACGTGGGAACGAGAGGATGTTATCCGTGAGCGTTACCCTCAACTCTTCACTTCTTGATTGGTAAAACTCTTTCCTTCTATCCTTCTCTACGGTTATCCTTCTTTGCTGTTACCTTTCACTTTATGAAATTTCGAGGACGAAATTTTTGTAAGGTGGATGGATTGTAATACCCCGTTCCCGGAATACGTACTTAGTTGCGTATTCAGTTTTTCGATCGTATTTTTCGATTTACTTCCTGTATTTGACCGATTTCAGTTTTAAAAATCATTTCCCAATATTATATATTTTCTATGATTTTCTGGAATTTTCCTGAATTTAATTAAATATTTTCAAAACCGGTGTCGACTAGTGCCGCTGATCGATTCTCGGATTTTTAATTCACAAACAGTTAGGAATTTCTAGAAGGTCCTTTAGACTTTATTTCTTAGAATCATATTTTCTATCTAAATACTTTTTCTGAGAATTTTATGAATTTATGAAAATTCCAACGGAGTCGGTAGATAACTGATTCCGGGATTTTTAGTTTTAAAACTATAAATTATTTCTTCAAACGAATTTCACCATGAGTCTTAAATATTATTCTTGATTTTTGGTAAAATTTTCGGGTCGTTCCGAGATACTTGAATTTCGGACGATTTCGGTAATTTCCGAAATGTTTTCCGCATCTTCGACTTAAACCTGGGAAATTGTTTTTTCAACATTTTTAAATTTTAAGCCAAAGAAAATATCTTTCCTTTTTATAATTCTTTTCCTTTTCCCTTTTTCTTGATTTTCCTTTACTTCCTTCACAAGCCTCAAAATTTTCCAATTTTTCAATAATTCCACTTTCTCCAAAATTCCACCAACTCCCACCTACTTCCTCATTTAATGCATCTCTTACTCTCTCTCTCCCATGGCCAGCCAAGTGGCCAAGTGAGGGACACCTCACCCTCTACTATTTGCAATAAACCCCCTCTCAATTACATTATTTGCAACTCCTTTACAAAATCTAAAACCTATATAAACATTTCCTTTACATTTCTTTTCCTTTTTCTTCATTTCACCAAAGACTTTAGCCCTCACCAAATCCTCCTCCCTCTCAAACTCCACCACCAACTCCAAAGCTCACCTAAGTCTCCATCTCCTCTTCAACTACCACTACTTTGGAAGTGAGATCGTAGCTTTCTTCGCCGCCAAAGATCACCTTGGTGCTATTCGTCGACAACGATCTTATCGAGTGCATAAGGCTTCGATTAACCAATCCTAGTGAGTATTTTTACTCACCAAGACTTGATCAACTCCTAATATACTTGTATCTTCATATCTTGTATACATATGTCATCAAAATCATGTTTTTAGACCATCAAACACAACCATCAGAAATTCTGTTCTGTATTCTGTTTCCCCACGATTAGTCGACTTGACCTAGGAATTAGTCGACTAACCCATCTATTTTTGAAACGTAACCTTTTCTGGAACACAGTTTTAGTCGACTAATCTAGACTGTTAGTCGACTATAAACCACTATTAGTCGACTAACCATTCCTCCCTAGTCGACTACTTTTTCCTGAAATAAAACATCAACTCTCTGTATCCCAGATTTGGTCGACTTAAGTATCTGTTAGTCGACTTGTAGTCACTGTTAGTCGACTACTCTTTCCACCTAGTCGACTAACTTTCCCTGAAACAGAATCTCAACTCTCTGGAACCCAGTTTTAGTCGACTAATTCAGACTGTTAGTCGACTAGAGACCACTATTAGTCGACTAACCCTTCCACCTAGTCGACTAATTTAGGCTGTTTATTATAGTTGATTTCTTTTCTGAAATTAGATCTTACCCTTGATACATATGTGATATATTATCCTTGTTTATGCTTCATAACTGGTACTTCATGACATGTTACTTGATGGACATTACTTCTTGTTACTTCATGACTTATTATTGTGTAGTCTCGTTCCATAACTTGTTAATGAATGAATATCACCACTTATCATGCCATCACTTGAACCAAGCATGATACACTTGACTTTTGTATAAAATGGACCAACTTATATTGGGTCGGGGGAAACATGCGGATATCGATATGTGTTCGTGTTTACAGTGGTTTTAGGAATGTTGTGCAACTCATGTTCCGGTCTGACCTGTGGGCCACCAGGGGACCGAGGGGAGTGCTTGCTCCCTCCTTACTGATACCACCATGATAAGGGCATACATAAGTCCCTCCTGTTAGCCTAGCGGCTGGTTTCCGTCACCAAGCAACGGAACAATCCTGGACCGTTATCCCGGGCATGTACGGGATCCACTGTAAACATAGTTCGTCGATACAACCGTTGGTTTCCAATAACAACCTTGCTTTACTAGGATATGGATCTATGTGCGCTGGGACGCTGGGTCACATAGCTAGATATCACAGTAAGACAAGTAATAATAATAATAGATTCTAACTGTGGATCCTTATATGCAGACCTTATCTCTTTATGCTCCTATTACTTGCTGATTTACATGTATCATACTATTCCCTCTTACTTATTCATGTCTCTTAGCCATTTGGCTGTTGCCTGATTATTGTTATGAGATCTTGACTCCCTTGGATTTGCATATTCAGGTTCTGAAGCTTGGATCGAAGTGGAGCCATCCACAGAGGATCAAGCTTTCTTTAGTGAGCAGGCAGATTAGTTCCTGTTCTTCGTGCCAGACCTATCCATTTTGACTCACGGGATCTTCATCCAACTCGTGAGCTTTTTTGTGTTTATATTGTAAATCTTACTTTTGGACTTGGTTGTGATGTAATACACATGTAATGTGTGATACTTTATCATATCCTGTGATAGCTTTGTAGTTGTACTTTTAAGTTGGCATATGTATGAATACCACGCTTGGTCGTGTACTCTGATTCTTGTTGTACTTATTGCTTAGCGTATATGCGTGGGGGCATTTTCTGACCTACGTATATACGTCGCAGTGACATCTCCATATCCGTCAGGATCGGGGCGTTACAGGGCGCCCTAAGATAACTAGAGTTTGAGTGGATTTGACACAGGTTGGATCTCTAGCACAATGATGTCAATGGGGTAGATGAAATCCCTGACCAGGATAAGGACATCTGTAATTTTTCCCTTGGAAATTTTCAAAAATCAGTCTGCTAACTGAATAGTAACTCGAGTTGGACTCAGCTCGCCCTGCCCGAGTTGCTGGTACACTGAGAGAGGTTGCAAGTTGATACTTGCTCCCAGGTCAAGGAGTGCTCAGCTAATTTTTGTTGTCCTATGGTGTAAGAAATTATAGGACATCTGAGATCTTTATATTTCAACGGAATAGGACCAGAGAGAATTTCGCTTATGTTTGTTGCCAAGAACACTTTCTTGGGCATATTCGTCTTTCTCTTCTTCGTGCACATATCCTTAAGAAATTTAGCATATGCTGGGACTTGTTAGATAGCGTCAAGAAGAGGCATGTTCAATTTGACCTGATTAAACATCTCAAGTATCTTTTCTATGTGCATATTTTTATTATTGATAGTAAGCCTATTAGGAAAGGGTGCTACAGACTTGTGAATTTCCTCAGCAGCTGTGTTCTCGTTAGATGTTTGCGGAGCAGATTGCGATGAGCTGGCAGATGTGGAGGCAGAAGCAGGATCAATGTGGGTAGGATTTTTCTGTTGGTAGACCTGGTTGTCCACCTTCTTTCCTGATCGAAGTGTATGAATAACATTACACTGGTTGATCTGAGGATCCTGAATTTCATAAGCTTGATTGGAATTATTAGGGTTGACTAGCTGCTGACTAGGTAAAGTACCCTTTGGTATTTCACTTAGAGAGCTGGCTAATTGATGTTGGCCCAAGGTTACAATCACCCATGATTAGTGTATTTTGATGATTACAAAACATATTAGTTATTTGTACTAATAACAATTGTTGTTTAAGTGTGTTTCAGATTTCTATTCATTCTAGAAGTCTTCTCTCACAAATACAAGGATTTGGACTCAAGTCAACTCCAATTGGGCTCAAGGAACAAGTATTGAAGATCATATGAAGAAGCCTATTGAAGATCTTGAAGTCTTAGAATCATTGTAAGAAATAGAATGTTAAAGTTTGAGTATATGAAATTTGGCTCTAGGATTTGCACACACATTTGTTTCATATATTTCCTATGTTTTGAAAATGGAAAAATGGCTATTTCTAAGTTTTATGCCTTAGTTTATATATACATGTACCAAAAGCTTTAATCTTGAAAATCTTATTTAAAACATGTGTATAAACTATTTTCTGCATAATACTTAGCTATATGTATTTTTAAAATATTTTTCAAAATTTTTCTAACTCAAAACAGCCCAGTTTTTCTGTTTCAGGCAACTTCGGTTAACCGGCCCGGTCGACCGGAGATGTGTCTGGACATGCACTGTTTGTGCATGTCTGTCGGTCGACTGGACCGGTCGACCGACGGAGAGCAAATTGCTCTCAGGTTGTTTCGGTCGACCGGACCGTCGACCGGAAGAAGGAAACTGTGTTTCCTCTTTTGGGACGGTCGACCGGACCGGTCGACCGGGCGCCAACGGCTCTTTGCAGCTGTGCTGGCGGTCGACCGGACCGGTCGACCGCCAGGCCTGCAACAAGCCTAACGGCTCTTTCCTCTTTGGGCAGTTCTGAAAAACTGTTTTTATTTTCAGCTTTAACAGATTTTTGGAGAGTTGTTGGGAGCTTTTTCAGAGAAAATAAGACAAAAAGAAATTGTTTTTAACCTATTTTCTAACCCTATAAATAGAGGAGAAGTCTCTCTTGCATTTCACTTTGAAAAATCCTCAAGTTTACATTGTTTTCAAAAGAGAAAAGAAAAGAGTTTAAAGCTTTCATTCCAATTCTTTTTGAGCTTGTTTTTCAGTTGTGTTTGATTACTAATATCACTCTACAACTGAAGTTTTTCTCACCACACTTCATAGAGCCAAAATCCTATACTCATTCTATAGTGAAGTTGTAATTGAAGTGAGAGTGTTTGTAAAAGAGTTTGAGAAAAGTGTAGTGATCTTGTTGTGATCACTTGGTTCTTGTAATCCTTTCTTTGTGGAGCAACCTCTTCGGTAGAGGTCCTTTGTACTCGGTGGAGCTCGGTGCTCGGTCTTCGGTAGACCAAATTGTAAAGGCATCCTCGGTGGATAGTGGAAACCCTTCACGGAGGTGAAGGCGGGGACTAGAGCAAGTGTGCTCGAACCTCGAAACAAATCATCTTGTTTGCGATTGCCTTTGTGTCATTCTTGCTTACAATTTCTCTTGCTTTATATTGTCTTGAACTATTTGCTTGAGAACTAACCCTTTACTTGTGCAATCTTGTCTTGTTCACTTTACTTGCTATATTGCTTGTGTGTATTTCATCATAGCATTTCATCCTTTACTTGTTCGATCATATCTCATACAACACGGTTGCATTGCGCACCTCTAACCCATATCTAGGGGAATTGGGAGGAAGGAGTTCAGAACCTCGCAAGGGGTATTCGGCTCTTAGTCGTGTTTTGAGAGATCGTTGCATCACTCATTTAATTAAAGTTTAAAAAGATCATTAGATTAGCATTCACACCTATTCACCCCCCCTCTAGGTGTTTTTCAATTGGTATCAGAGCTTGGACTCTAGGATTTGGTTTAACCACCTTAGAGAAGATCCTAATTTGCTAATCATTTCATTCATATTCTTGTAAGTAAAAATGGCCGATGGAATTAAGACCCCTCCTAAGTTTGATGGACTTAACTTTCCCATATGGAAAGTTAAGATGACCGTGTTTTTTGCAATCTCTAGGTAGCCGAGTTGCAAAAGCCGTGACTAAGTCCTTTAGTGTACCCCCCGGTGACGAATCCACTTGGTCCGAAATTGAGACTAAGGAATTCGATGCCAATGCCAAAGCTCACTATGCACTTCTTCAAGCCCTAAATGATGATGACATAGCTAGGGTTATACATTGCAAATCCGCATATGAGATTTGGTCACACTTGATAGTCACTCATGAGGGAACCTCACAAGTAAAGAAGGCTAAGATTGACCTTCTTCGGTCCCAATATGAAACATTTAGCATGCAAGATAATGAAACCATAGATGATATGGTTACAAGATTTACCAAGATTACTAATGGACTCTCTTCTTTAGGTGAAGATATCAACAATGATCAAAGAGTAAGGAAGATCATCCGGGCTCTTCCTCCTTCATGGGAAGTTAAAGCAACAACCTTGAAGGAACTCAACGACAATGAAGAGATGGAGCTTATAGGTCTCATTGGGAACCTTAAAACCCATGAGATGGAAAGGAAAGCAAGGGAGGACATGGCTCCTACCAAGAAGAAGACTATTGCCTTCAAGTGTCAATCATCACCCGACGAAGATGATGAAGAAGAAGATGACGAAGAGCTCTCACTTCTAGTCAAAAATGTTCGGAGGATGTACAACAAGGCGAAGTTCCAAGGTAGAAGGAGATGGCAAGGAGGCAAAGAAGAAAGAAAGATCATATGCTTCAATTGCCAAAGACCGGGACACATTGTTGCGGAGTGTCCGGACAAAGCAAAGCCTTCCACTTCAAAGAAGCCTTACAAGAAGAAGGCTATGAAGGCAACTTGGGATTCGGAGACCGAATCAGAAGAAGAGATCGACACCGCTAACATGTGCTTCATGGCCAATGAAAGCACAAGCAAGGTAACCCCTTCCACTCCTTTTGATGATGAACTCTCCATGGATGAACTAGGAGAAGCTTTTGTTGAGTTATCACAAAATTATGATTTCTTAAAGAAAAAGTATTTAAAAATGAAAAAGGAAAATGAATCTTTAAGTCTTCAAGTTTTTACTCTTACAAAGGAAAAAGATGATTTGGTTTCCACCTTGGCCACTACTAAAAATGATTTTGAAAAATATAAGATTTCTTGCAAAGGTAAGACCCCACTAATTGATTCTAATGAAGTTTCTATGCTTAAGGAAAGATTAGACTCATTAAGTGTTGTTTTGAAAAATTGTGAATTTAACAAGAAGAAAATTGAGGCTATGTTTCCTAAGAAACAAGCCCCAAAGAAAAATGCTCATGCTCATGTTCATGTTCATGCTACACAACCTAAACAACATGGCAAAACCCCAAAACATGCTCACACTACACATACACATCATGCTTTCATGTATAGAAAAGTGTACTCATGTTCACATTGTGGGCGGAAAGGACACTTAGCTAATTTTTGTTATGATAGACTAAGTGCATCACATCATAATGTTTGGGTTCGTAACACTAACTTTCAAGGACCCAAGAAAGTTTGGGTACCAAAGTCAACAATTGTTTTAAATGATGTAGGTACTTTCCAAAGCCCAACGACGTAGAGGTTTGTGGTATCTTGATAGCGGTTGCTCAAGGCACATGACTTGAGACATCAACAACTTTGCAACCCTATCAAGATATCATGAAGGTGGCACCGTCACCTTCGGAGATGACGCCAAGGGTAAAATCATCGGTATTGGTAATGTAAAACTTGGCACCTCTCCTTTAATTGAAAATATAGTTTTAGTTGATGGCCTCAAGCATAATCTCTTGAGTGTTAGTCAACTTTGTGATAAAGGTTTTGATGTTATTTTTGATAATGTTGCTTGTAAAGTTATTGATAGAATTTCTAATGTTTGTGTATTTTCCGGTTTTCGTGAAAGTAATGTTTATATGATTGATATGTTGAATATGTCTTGTAATATTACTTATTTGAAAGCCCTCTATGATGACTCTTGGTTGTGGCATAGGAGATTAGGGCATATTTATTTTGATCACATTTCTAGGTTAAACACAAAGGAAATGGTGAAAGGTATTCCTTGCTTGAATTTTGAAAAGGACCGAGTTTGTGACGCATGTCAATTTGGGAAACAAACTAAGTCTTCTTTCAAGTCAATTAAGGATATCATGACATCACGTCCTTTGGAGTTAATCAATATGGATCCTTTTGGCCCTACACAAACCAAAAGTCTAAGTGGGAATAGATTTGCTTATGTTTTGGTTGATGATTTTTCAAAATTTACTTGGGTTTTCTTTCTTGAACATAAAAGCCAAGCATTTTCGTATTTCCAAATTTTTAAGAAAAGAGTTGAAAAAGAAAAAGATGTTTCGATTTTGAGAATTAGAAGTGATAGAGGAGGTGAATTCATTAACCAACCCTTTACCACTTTTTGTGATGAACATGGAATAAAGCATGAACTTTCTTGTCCTAGAACTCCACAACAAAATGGAGTAGTTGAACGGAAAAATAGAACATTACAAGAGATGGTTAGGACAATGCTAAATGAATATGGTCTACCACATTATTTGTGGGCCGAGGCCGTAAATACATCATGCTACATATCAAATCGTGTTTTCTTGTGTAAAAATACTACTAAAACTTCTTTTGAAATGTATTTTTCTAGAAAACCTAATGTTTCCTATTTTAAAGTTTTTGGTTGCAAATGCTTTGTTTTAAACACAAAAGATTTTTAGGAAAATTTGATCCTAAATCTTATGAGGCTATTTTTGTAGGTTACTCAAACACTAGTAAGGCTTATAGAGTTTTCATTAGATCATCTTTGACTATTGAAGAGTCTATTCATGTTAAGTTTGAGGAATCTAACAAGTTTGTTAAGAATGTTGTAGAAATAGATGCATTGGATGAAGGTTTGGAGAAAGTGACCTTGGAGGATGCTTCTACTATGGGAGACAAACAAAGGATGATGAAGGAAGCGAAGCTAAGGTGGAAGAGGCACAAGGAAATGAAAATCAAACACATGAGGTGGAGCCTACTCAACCACTACCAAAGGATTGGAGATACAATCCACATCATCCCAAGGACCTCGTCATAGGTGAAGTATCAAAAGGGGTAACTACTCGCTCTAGACTTCATGACTATTGTGGTAACTATGCATTCATTTCTCATATTGAACCCAAAAATGTGCTCGAAGCCGAGGCCGATTCATATTGGTTGCTAGCCATGCAAGAGGAGCTCAATCAATTTGAGCGCAACCAAGTTTGGCACCATGTTCCTAGGCCCCACGATAGACCAACAATTGGTACTAAGTGGATCTTTAAGAATAAGTTGGATGAATCGGGTCATGTAGTTAGAAACAAGGCTAGGTTAGTTGCCCAAGGTTACACTCAAATCGAAGGATCGATTTTGAAGAAACCTTTGCACCCGTAGCACGGCTTGAAGCCATACGGATGACACTAGCATTTGCCTCATATAAAGATTTCAAATTATTTCAAATGGATGTTAAAAGTGCTTTTCTAAATGGATTTATTGAAGAGGAGGTGTATGTTGAACAACCCCCGGGTTTGTTGATCCTACACATCCGGATTTTGTTTTTAAATTAGATAAAGCTCTTTATGGTTTAAAACAAGCCCCTAGGGCTTGGTATGAAAGACTTTCTTCATTTTTGATTTCAAATGGTTTTAAGAAAGGTAAAATTGACACAACTTTGTTTACAAAACATGTAGAAAATGACATTCTTATTGTGCAAATTTATGTGGATGATATTATTTTTGGTTCTACTAATGAATCTCTTTGCAAAGCTTTTGAGTCATGCATGAAGGATGAATTTGAAATGTCTATGATGGGGGAGCTCAACTATTTCCTTGGACTCCAAATCAAGCAAAGGAAGGTTGGGATCTTCATCAATCAAGCCAAGTACACAAAGGAACTAATCAAAAGGTTTGAGCTTGAAGGATCAAAAGTAAACAAAACTCCCATGGCAACAACTACAAAGCTTGACAAGGATGAACAAGGTAAAAGTGTAGACATTAAATTATACCGTAGCATGATTGGTAGCTTGCTTTATTTGACGGCTAGTAGGCCGGATATTATGTTTTCCGTTTGTCTTTGTGCACGTTTTCAATCTTGTCCTAAAGAATCTCACATAATTGCGGTTAAACGCATAATTAGATACCTTAAGGGCACTATTGAAATGGGTTTGTGGTATCCTAAAACCGGATTATTTGAAATGAAGAGTTTTTCGGATGCCGACTATGCGGGTTGTAGGGTAGATAGGAAGAGCACAAGTGGAACATGTCAATTCTTAGGTAATTGTCTTGTATCTTGGTCTTCCAAAAATGTAATGCCCCGATCCTGGCGGATACGGACACGTCACTGCGACGTATATACGTAGGTCAGAACTGCCCCCACGTATATACGCTAAGCATAAAAGTACAATACAGAATCAGAGTATAACACAAAGCGTGGTATATTCATATGCCAACTAGAAAGTACAAATACAAAGTTATACAAGTTATGATAACTGTTACACTTTACAAGTGTTTTGTTTTCACAACCAAGTCCAAAAGAATATATACAAAGCTTTACACAAGGTGCTCACGTAAGAAATGGAGACGCGTGAGCCAAAATGAAGAGTACGGCACGAGGGAACTAGAAGAGCTGGTCAGCCTGCTCACTGAAATATGCCTGATCTTCCGTGGAAGGATCCACTTCGTTCCAGGTCTCGGAATCTGAATATGCAAATCCAAGGAATCAAGACATATAATAATAAACAAGCTGTGGCCAAGTGGCTAAAGGACATGTAAGTAAGATAGACAATAATAGATATAAAGCATAAAAGACAAGTCCTAATGCAAGAGATCTACAAGTAATACCTTATTATTATTACTTGTCTCACTGTGATATCTAGGTATGTGTTTGAGTGTACATCCCACACACATACATCCATATCCTAGTAATACAAGGTTGTTATTGGAAATAGCGGTTGTATCGACGAACTATGTTTACAGTGGGTCCCGTGCTTGCCCGGGACCACGGTCAAGGGTATTCCGCTGCATGGAGACGGAAACAGCCGCGAGGCCTATCCAGGAGGGACTTATGAATGCCCTTTATAATAATGAAGTAAGGAATAAGGGAGCCAGCTCTCCCCTCGGTCCCCTGGAGGCCCTCAGGTCAGACCGGAAACATGATTGTACAATATATCTAAAGCCACTGTAAACACGAACACATATCGATATCCGCATGTTTCCCCCCGACCCATGTATAAGTTGGTCCATTTTATGCAAAAAGTCGAGTGTATCATGCTTGGTATAAGTGATGGCATGATAAAGTGGGGAGATACGTATCAATTAACAAGTTAACATGAAAATACATGATATCAAGTCATGAAGTATAAGTGGTGATGTTCACCAAGTAACATGTCATGTGGTAGCAATTATGAAGCATAAACAAGATTAACATATCACATATGTATCAATGTAAGATCACAATTTAAAACAGAAAAGGAAACAGAATTCTGGCCCAGGTTTAGCCTATCGGTCGACCTCCGGTCGACTGCCAGTCGACCGGGAATTGTGAAGGCGGTAGGGTGCCGGTCGACTGCCGGTCGACTGGCCAAAGTGCGTGAGCTCCAGAATTGACCGGTCGACTGCCGGTCGACTGGGCTTTGCACTGGCGGTCGAGTACCGGTCGACTGCCGGTCGACCGTACCGAATGTGAGCTCCAGGTGAGCTCCAGGTCTCCTAAGCCGGTCGACTGGTTGGTTAACCGGTCGACCGCTAGCCCAAATCTGTGCACGTTTGTGCACATCGGTCGACTGCCCCCATGGGGCCGGTCGACCGGAGTTCTGGAATAACTATGGTCTGTTCTGAAAAATCAGATTTTTGTAGTGGGTGTTTTGGATAGATAAAAATACGATTTTTATAACATATCGTGACATGATCTATCATCATAAATATACTAGGAAAATTACGAGTCTTGGTGAGTAAAAATACTCACCTCTAACGGTCGTTAGGAATTTCTACGAGTTCCGGAGGTTCCGAATCAAGTTGGTGATTCTCGGCGATAACCCGGACGATCCCAAATCAACAAGTTGTAGTTGCTTGAGATGGAAGAGAACCTAGGGTTTGCTTTAGAGAAGGAGAGGGATTTTGCTAAGTGTGGAATTCTTGAGGAAATGAAGAAAAGGATAAAAATGTAAAGGGTTTTGTTTAAATAGGATTTGAGTTTGTAAAGGAGAAGTAATTAAATAGAAGGGAGGGGTTTTTGTGCAAATAGGGGATGAGATATTTTCTTGACCAATCAAAATTAGCCAAGTGGGGAGTGAGGTGTTCTCTTTGGCCAATTAAAACTTGCCAAAGAGGTGATGAGGTGGAGGGTATTAATGAGGAAGAGTGTGGAATGTGGAGAGGTGTAAAAGAGATTGGAATTTTTGGTAATTGGAAATCCTTTAGCTTAGGGAAGAAGTAAAGGAAAATAGAGAAAAGGAAAAAGGAAAGAATTTGTAAAAGAGAAGATATTTTCTCTAACTTGAAAAAGTAAAATATTGGAAACACGGATTCCTAGGTTAAAGTCAAAGATGCGGAAATCATTTCGGAAAATACCGAAATCGTCCGAAATTCAAGTATCTCGGAACGACTCCTAATTTTCACCAAAAATCTATAATAATATAAGAAGACTTAAAATGAAATCCTTTTTGAGAAATACCTTATAATTTTAATTATAAAAATCCGGAACCAGTAATTTACCGACTCCGTAAGAATTTTCGTAAAATCGTAAAATTCTCAGAAAAAGGCTTTAGTTAAGAAAGATGATCCTCATTCATAAAGTCTAAAGGACTTTCTGGAAATTCCTAACAGTTTGGAAAATAAAAATCAGAAAATTGATCAGCGGCGCTGGTCGACACCGGTTTTGAAGAAATTCATTTTAATTCCAGAAAATTCCAGAAAATCACATAAAATCTAATATATTAGGAAATGATATTTGAAATTAAAATTGATTAAATACGGGAAGTAAAACGAAGAATACGACTGAAAAGCTGAATACGCAACAAGGTACGTATTCTGGAAACGGGGTATTACAATCTATCCACCTTACAAAAATTTCGTCCTCGAAATTTCGTAAAGTGCAAGGCAACAAGGGAAAGGAAACAGATGGATAAGAATATGACGGAAGATAACGAAGAATAGAAGGAAAGAATCTTACCAAGTGGTGAAGAGTTGAGGATATCGCTCTCGGATAACGTCCTCTCGTTCCCATGTAGCTTCTCCCGGCACATGCCGATTCCAAGACACCAACACTAAAGGTATAGCCTTGTTCTTTAGTGTCTTCACACTTCTGTCCAAGATGGCCATCGGTTGCTCCTGATATGATAAGTCCGGTTGTAACTCCAGTTCGGAATGATCCAAGATATGGCTATCATCCTTCACATACCGCCTCAACTGAGACACGTGGAAAACATTATGAACTCCGTCCAACGATGGCGGCAATGCCAATCGATAAGACACATCTCCCACTCGATCCAATATCTCGAATGGGCCGATATATCTCGGACTTAGCTTCCCACGAGTGCCGAACCGGATTACTCCCTTGGTCGGTGAAATCTTCAAGAACACATGATCTCCAACTCCGAATTCCAATGGCCTCCTCTGAGAATCTGCCCAACTCTTCTGCCTACTCTGAGCTGCTCTGAGGTGCTCTCTGATAACTCTGACCTTTTCTGTAGTCTGCATCAGCATCTCTGGTCCCAATAGGCTCCTCTCACCGATTTCATCCCAACAAATCGGTGACCTGCACTTCCTCCCATATAGTGCCTCAAAAGGTGCCATCTTTATACTTGCCTGGTAGCTGTTGTTATAAGAAAACTCGGCCAAGTGAAGATGGTCTTCCCATGAACCCCTGAACTCAATCATGCATGCTCTGAGCATATCTTCGAGGATCTGAATGGTCCTCTCAGATTGTCCGTCTGTCTGAGGATGATAAGCTGTACTGAACTTCAGACGAGTGCCTAGACTTTCTTGGAGACTCTCCCAGAAATGAGATCTAAATCTCGTGTCTCTGTCTGAGACAATACTGACTGGCACTCCATGCAGACGAACTACTTCCTTCATATACTTCTCTGCCAAAACCTCAGTTGTCTGTCCTACCCGGAATGGAATGAAATGGGCTGACTTAGTGAGGCGATCAATGATGACCCACACAGCATTATGACCTTTGGGACTACGAGGTAATGCTGTGACAAAGTCCATCGTGATATGCTCCCACTTCCACTCGGGTATTGGCAAAGGTTGAAGAAGTCCAGCTGATCTCTGATGCTCGATCTTTATCTGCTGGCACACCAAGCACTTAGCCACAAACTGAGCTATCTCTCTCTTCATGGCATTCCACCAAAAGTGTTTCTTCAGGTCCTGGTACATCTTGTTTCCCCCAGGATGTATAGAATATGCCGAACTGTGGGCTTCAGCCAAAATCTTCTGTCTCACTTCCCCCTGGGGAACACAAAGTCTATCTCCAAAGTATAAGGCATCATCAGGACGAATACAGATATCCGTCCTCAATCCAGCCTCTACCTGATCTCTGAATGTCTGAAGTCTGGGATCCTCCTTCTGTGCTTCCTTAATCTCCTCTATCAAAGATGACTGGATCTGTAAGGCCATAAGCTGTCCTGTCCTCTCAGCTCCTCGAACTACCATCAAATCCAATCTGATAAAATCCTGAATCAACTCCTTTTGCTGAGTGAACTGAACAAGTACCCTGTTCTCTGGCATTCTGCTCAGGGCATCAGGAACTGTATTGACCTTGCCTGGATGGTATTGCAAGTCAATGTCATAATCAGCCATAAGCTCCAGCCACCGTCTCTGCCTCATGTTCAGCTCTTTCTGAGAAAAGATATACTTGAGGCTCTTGTGATCTGTATATATCAGCACTCTATCTCCCAGAAGATAGTGCCTCCAAATCTTCAAGGCAAAGATCACTGCTGCCAACTCCAAGTCATGAGTTGGGTAATTCTTCTCATGAGGTTTCAACTGCCTGGATGCGTATGCTATAACATGATCATGTTGCATAAGCACACATCCCAGGCCTTTACCTGAAGCATCACTAAAGATGACCATTCCTCCTCTCCCTGAGGGAGTTCTCAAGATGGGAGCCGAAATGAGCTTCTGTTTCAACTGCTCGAAGGCTGCATCACACTCCTCTGTCCAAATGTACTTTACTCCTTTCCGGGTAAGCTGGGTTAACGGAGCTGCAATCCGAGAGAAATCCTGGACGAAGCGTCTGTAATAGCCAGCTAGTCCAAGAAAACTCTTTATCTCCGTCACCGTCCTCGGAACTGGCCACTCCTTTACTGCCTGGACTTTGCTCGGATCAACTGAGATACCTTCTGCTGACACCACATGTCCAAGGAATGCTATACTGTCCAGCCAGAATTCACACTTACTCCTCTTGGCATGAAGCTGTTCCTGCTGAAGTGTCTGCAACACAATCCTCAAGTGTTCAGCATGCTCCCTATTGTTCTTTGAATAGATCAAGATGTCGTCGATGAAAACAACAACAAACTGATCCAAGAAGGGCGAGAACACTCGGTTCATCAAGTCCATAAACACTGCAGGGGCATTAGTGACTCCGAAAGGCATTACTAGAAACTCATAGTGGCCATATCGGGTCCTAAATGCCGTCTTCGGTATATCCTCCTTCTTTACCCTCAGCTGATGGTAACCCGACTGTAAGTCCAACTTGGAGAATACACGGGCTCCATGAAGCTGATCAAATAAATCATCAATCCTGGGAAGGGGATACCTGTTCTTGATGGTGACTTTGTTCAATTCTCTATAATCGATACAAAGTCTCTTGCTACCATCCTTCTTATTGGCCAATAGTACTGGAGCTCCCCACGGTGAAGTACTTGGCCTGATCAGTCCTTTATCTGAATACTCCTGTAGCTGCTTCTTCAGGATTTCTAACTCCGTCGGTGCCATCCTGTACGGAGCTTTAGATATAGGTGCTGCTCCTGGAATAGTCTCGATGGAGAACTCAATCATCCTGACAGGTGGCAGTCCTGTGATCTCAGCAACACCTCCGGGAATTCATCCCACACTGGCACCTTCTGCTTCTGAACCTCCGAAGAAATGATCTGCTTTCCCTTAGTGGACTTCACTTCTCCACTAAACTGAAACTCAGGCTGAAGGGGAATTCTAAACTTGATCTTCTTCTCCCTACAATCAATCACAGCGTAGTACTGACTAAGCCAAGTCATGCCTAAGATCACGTCGTACCCTTTAGTGTCGAGCACGAGCATATCTATGGCTAAGACCTTGTCACATAGTTCCACTGGACAATCAGTACACACTCTAGATGATAAGACTACCCCATTCCCTGTACTTATCTCCCATTTGTGGTCTAATAATCTAACAGGAATAGAATGTATAGCCACAAATTTATCTGAGATGTAACAATGGGATGCACCAGAGTCGAATAAAGCGAGAACAGGCTTTGAGTGTACTCTGATGTTACCTGTAATCACTTCCTCTGAAGCCTCAGCCTCTGCCTCTGTCAGGTTGTAAGCCTGACCTCTGCCACGCCCGGCTGCTGTCCTACCTCCTCTCTGCACTGGGCGAATCATATGCTGTGGAGGAAGGGGTGCTCTCCTCATCACCGGTCCCTGGCTTCTCTGCTCAAGTGGCCCTGGTACTGCCCGCTGTCCACTCGGTCCTGGTAGTGCCGGCATAGCTTGACCAACCATCCCCGTTCTCCTATGGGGACAAGCCTCCATCGGATGATCTCTTGAACCACATATCAGGCACCACCCATTCGCCCTACGGCAATTTGCTCGAGTGTGCCCAGGTTTCAGACAGAAGTTGCAGATAGGCCCTGGCTGGTAAGGAGCTGGCCTAAAGGGTTGCCTCATCTGTACCTTGGCTGCTCTGAACGGGCCTCCTCTTCCCATTGGCACAAAGGGCCTCTTCATAGCCTGCTGTCTCATCTGATCCCCCTGCGTCTTCTCAAACCCACGCTCGACTTCCCGAGCGATAGAGAGAACATCTGCATAGGTCTTTAGCTGCTGGGGCATCAGGTACATCTGAATCCTCATCTGAAGACCCTGCTGAAACCTGCTCGCTCGCTTCTCTTCATCTGTCACCATATAAGGAGCGAAACGGCTGAGTCTAAGGAAGTCTGCGGCATACTCGTCCACAGACTTGATCCCCTGCTGGAGCCTGATGAATTGCTCCTCCATCTCTTTCTGCGCCGTCGCAGGGAAGAAACGGCGGTAGAAACTCTTGGAGAAGGCGTCCCAAGTAACGGGCTTCTCCAAGCGGGCCTCTTCTGCAAGCCACCAAGTCCGCGCTATGTCTTTCAGTTGGATCTTAGCGACTTCAACTTGGCTCTCCTGCGGGACACGGGCTGCGTTCAGCAGGTCAGTCGTGTCCGTCAACCATTGTTCCGCCTCCAATGGCTTCTCACTCCCCGTGAATATCGCAGGCTGCAATCTCCTGAAATCCGAGACATTCCCCGGCTTCTGCTCCTTCGGGGCTGCTAGCTCTTGCCTAAGGAGCTCGGTCTGCTGCTGCTGATTGTCCATCTGCTGTTGCTGGTTCCCCAGCATAGTCTGAATGATCTGCAGGACCTCAGCATTCTCTCCGCCTACGGGTCCATTCGGGACCTGCCCGACGTTGTTACGACCCGATCGCCTCTCCATATCGAAGGCTAACTGGAATTGGAAACAATTGAAAGGAGTTTAGGATACGAAGGACTTGATTAATGAAGGAATCAGGAAGGACTCTATAACTTTGTACATTGTAATTGGCATAAGCAAATTACTAGAATTTGCCACTTATTGTACTTGAGGTTTGAGAGCCTAGGCTCTGATACCAACCTGTAACGCCCCGATCCTGGCGGATACGGACACGTCACTGCGACGTATATACGTAGGTCAGAACTGCCCCCACGTATATACGCTAAGCATAAAAGTACAATACAGAATCAGCCTGTAACGCCCCGATCCTGGCGGATACGGACACGTCACTGCGACGTATATACGTAGGTCAGAACTGCCCCCACGTATATACGCTAAGCATAAAAGTACAATACAGAATCAGAGTATAACACAAAGCGTGGTATATTCATATGCCAACTAGAAAGTACAAATACAAAGTTATACAAGTTATGATAACTGTTACACTTTACAAGTGTTTTGTTTTCACAACCAAGTCCAAAAGAATATATACAAAGCTTTACACAAGGTGCTCACGTAAGAAATGGAGACGCGTGAGCCAAAATGAAGAGTACGGCACGAGGGAACTAGAAGAGCTGGTCAGCCTGCTCACTGAAATATGCCTGATCTTCCGTGGAAGGATCCACTTCGTTCCAGGTCTCGGAATCTGAATATGCAAATCCAAGGAATCAAGACATATAATAATAAACAAGCTGTGGCCAAGTGGCTAAAGGACATGTAAGTAAGATAGACAATAATAGATATAAAGCATAAAAGACAAGTCCTAATGCAAGAGATCTACAAGTAATACCTTATTATTATTACTTGTCTCACTGTGATATCTAGGTATGTGTTTGAGTGTACATCCCACACACATACATCCATATCCTAGTAATACAAGGTTGTTATTGGAAATAGCGGTTGTATCGACGAACTATGTTTACAGTGGGTCCCGTGCTTGCCCGGGACCACGGTCAAGGGTATTCCGCTGCATGGAGACGGAAACAGCCGCGAGGCCTATCCAGGAGGGACTTATGAATGCCCTTTATAATAATGAAGTAAGGAATAAGGGAGCCAGCTCTCCCCTCGGTCCCCTGGAGGCCCTCAGGTCAGACGGAAACATGATTGTACAATATATCTAAAGCCACTGTAAACACGAACACATATCGATATCCGCATGTTTCCCCCCGACCCATGTATAAGTTGGTCCATTTTATGCAAAAAAGTCGAGTGTATCATGCTTGGTATAAGTGATGGCATGATAAAGTGGGGAGATACGTATCAATTAACAAGTTCTAACATGAAAATACATGATATCAAGTCATGAAGTATAAGTGGTGATGTTCACCAAGTAACATGTCATGTGGTAGCAATTATGAAGCATAAACAAGATTAACATATCACATATGTATCAATGTAAGATCACAATTTAAAACAGAAAAGGAAACAGAATTCTGGCCCAGGTTTAGCCTATCGGTCGACCTCCGTCGACTGCCAGTCGACCGGGAATTGTGAAGGCGGTAGGGTGCCGGTCGACTGCCGGTCGACTGGCCAAAGTGCGTGAGCTCCAGAATTGACCGGTCGACTGCCGGTCGACTGGGCTTTGCACTGGCGGTCGAGTACCGGTCGACTGCCGGTCGACCGTACCGAATGTGAGCTCCAGGTGAGCTCCAGGTCTCCTAAGCCGGTCGACTGGTTGGTTAACCGGTCGACCGCTAGCCCAAATCTGTGCACGTTTGTGCACATCGGTCGACTGCCCCCATGGGGCCGGTCGACCGGAGTTCTGGAATAACTATGGTCTGTTCTGAAAAATCAGATTTTTGTAGTGGGTGTTTTGGATAGATAAAAATACGATTTTTATAACATATCGTGACATGATCTATCATCATAAATATACTAGGAAAATTACGAGTCTTGGTGAGTAAAAATACTCACCTCTAACGGTCGTTAGGAATTTCTACGAGTTCCGGAGGTTCCGAATCAAGTTGGTGATTCTCGGCGATAACCCGGACGATCCCAAATCAACAAGTTGTAGTTGCTTGAGATGGAAGAGAACCTAGGGTTTGCTTTAGAGAAGGAGAGGGATTTTGCTAAGTGTGGAATTCTTGAGGAAATGAAGAAAAGGATAAAAATGTAAAGGGTTTTGTTTAAATAGGATTTGAGTTTGTAAAGGAGAAGTAATTAAATAGAAGGGAGGGGTTTTTGTGCAAATAGGGGATGAGATATTTTCTTGACCAATCAAAATTAGCCAAGTGGGGAGTGAGGTGTTCTCTTTGGCCAATTAAAACTTGCCAAAGAGGTGATGAGGTGGAGGGTATTAATGAGGAAGAGTGTGGAATGTGGAGAGGTGTAAAAGAGATTGGAATTTTGGTAATTGGAAATCCTTTAGCTTAGGGAAGAAGTAAAGGAAAATAGAGAAAAGGAAAAAGGAAAGAATTTGTAAAAGAGAAGATATTTTCTCTAACTTGAAAAAGTAAAATATTGGAAACACGGATTCCTAGGTTAAAGTCAAAGATGCGGAAATCATTTCGGAAAATACCGAAATCGTCCGAAATTCAAGTATCTCGGAACGACTCCTAATTTTCACCAAAAATCTATAATAATATAAGAAGACTTAAAATGAAATCCTTTTTGAGAAATACCTTATAATTTTAATTATAAAAATCCCGGAACCAGTAATTTACCGACTCCGTAAGAATTTTCGTAAAATCGTAAAATTCTCAGAAAAAGGCTTTAGTTAAGAAAGATGATCCTCATTCATAAAGTCTAAAGGACTTTCTGGAAATTCCTAACAGTTTGGAAAATAAAAATCAGAAAATTGATCAGCGGCGCTGGTCGACACCGGTTTTGAAGAAATTCATTTTAATTCCAGAAAATTCCAGAAAATCACATAAAATCTAATATATTAGGAAATGATATTTGAAATTAAAATTGATTAAATACGGGAAGTAAAACGAAGAATACGACTGAAAAGCTGAATACGCAACAAGGTACGTATTCTGGAAACGGGGTATTACAAAAAAGCAAAATTCGGTAGCCCTATCAACCGCCGAGCGCGAGAGTATGTTGCGGCCGGAGCTTGTTGTGCACAGGTTCTTTGGATGAAACATACTCTCCTTGACTATGATTTACACTTTGATCATGTTAAAATATTTTGTGATAATACTAGTACTATTCACATGACAAAAAATGCAAATCAACATAGTAAAACCAAACACATTGACATTAGGTATCACTTTCTTAGAGAACATTATGAGAAAGGTGATATTGTTATTGAATATGTTTCTACCGATTTTCAACTTGCCGATATTTTTACTAAACCTCTAGATTATGCTAGATTTTCATTTATTTGTGGTGAGTTGAATGTTTGCATTATGGATTCTTAAAAATAAAATTTGTTTTTCTATTGGTATTTTAACCCTTTTTGATGTATGACAAAAAGGGGGAGAATAAGTTGTAATAAGTTTGATAGTAAGTTTGATAGTTTGAATACGTTTAAGAATTTGATGTTTTGATGATTGAATTATAGTTTGATATTTGTTTGAGTTTGTTAAGTTTGTTTATTTAAGTTTTTGACAAACTTTTGTACATTGAATGCTTTATGTATTGTGCTTCCATAGTCAAATTTTTATACATAGCATTATTTGAGGGGGAGTTTTCCAAACTCCTCTTCCATGTTTATTTAAATAACTTATATGTTTTGTCATCATCAAAAAGGGGGAGATTGTTGGCCCAAGGTTACAATCACCCATGATTAGTGTATTTTGATGATTACAAAACATATTAGTTATTTGTACTAATAACAATTGTTGTTTAAGTGTGTTTCAGATTTCTATTCATTCTAGAAGTCTTCTCTCACAAATACAAGGATTTGGACTCAAGTCAACTCCAATTGGGCTCAAGGAACAAGTATTGAAGATCATATGAAGAAGCCTATTGAAGATCTTGAAGTCTTAGAATCATTGTAAGAAATAGAATGTTAAAGTTTGAGTATATAAAATTTGGCTCTAGGATTTGCACACACATTTGTTTCATATATTTCCTATGTTTTGAAAATGGAAAATGGCTATTTCTAAGTTTTATGCCTTAGTTTTATATATACATGTACCAAAAGCTTTAATCTTGAAAATCTTGTTTAAAACATGTGTATAAACTATTTTCTGCATAATACTTAGCTATATGTATTTTTAAAATATTTTTCAAAATTTTTCTAACTCAAAACAGCCCAGTTTTTCTGTTTCAGGCAACTTCGGTCGACCGGCCCGGTCGACCGGAGATGTGTCCGGACATGCAACTGTTTGTGCATGTCTGTCGGTCGACCGGACCGGTCGACCGACGGAGAGCAAATTGCTCTCAGGTTGTTTCGGTCGACCGGACCGGTCGACCGGAAGAAGGAAACTGTGTTTCCTCTTTTGGGACGGTCGACCGGACCGATCGACCGGGCGCCAACGGCTCTTTGCAGCTGTGCTGGCGGTCGACCGGACCGGTCGACCGCCAGGCCTGCAACAAGCCTAACGGCTCTTTCCTCTTTGGGCAGTTCTGAAAAACTGTTTTTATTTTCAGCTTTAACAGATTTTTGGAGAGTTGTTGGGGAGCTTTTTCAGAGAAAATAAGACAAAAAGAAATTGTTTTTAACCTATTTTCTAACCCTATAAATAGAGGAGAAGTCTCTCTTACATTTCACTTTGAAAAAATCCTCAAGTTTACATTGTTTTCAAAAGAGAAAAGAAAAGAGTTTAAAGCTTTCATTCCAATTCTTTTTGAGCTTGTTTTTCAGTTGTGTTTGATTACTAATATCACTCTACAACTGAAGTTTTTCTCACCACACTTCATAGAGCCAAAAATCCTATACTCATTCTATAGTGAAGTTGTAATTGAAGTGAGAGTGTTTGTAAAAGAGTTTGAGAAAAGTGTAGTGATCTTGTTGTGATCACTTGGTTCTTGTAATCCTTTCTTTGTGGAGCAACCTCTTCGGTAGAGGTCCTTTGTACTCGGTGGAGCTCGGTGCTCGGTCTTCGGTAGACCAAATTGTAAAGGCATCCTCGGTGGATAGTGGAAACCCTTCACGGAGGTGAAGGCGGGGACTAGAGCAAGTGTGCTCGAACCTCGAAACAAATCATCTTGTTTGCGATTGCCTTTGTGTCATTCTTGCTTACAATTTCTCTTGCTTTATATTGTCTTGAACTATTTGCTTGAGAACTAACCCTTTACTTGTGCAATCTTGTCTTGTTCACTTTACTTGCTATATTGCTTGTGTGTATTTCATCATAGCATTTCATCCTTTACTTGTTCGATCATATCTTATACAACACGGTTGCATTGCGCACCTCTAACCCATATCTAGGGGAATTGGGAGGAAGGAGTTCAGAACCTCGCAAGGGGTATTCGGCTCTTAGTCGTGTTTTGAGAGATCGTTGCATCACTCATTTAATTAAAGTTTAAAAAGATCATTAGATTAGCATTCACACCTATTCACCCCCCCTCTAGGTGTTTTTCAATTGATTCATCTGCATTTCTAATCTCGATATGGCCTGTGAACGGTTGCTCAATGTTTGTCTTTGATTTTGCATGAAGGCAGTTTGGGACTTCATAAAAGCCTCCATACTCTCTTCCAATTACTGAATTTCTTTTCCTTTGGTGAACTTTGGAAGGAGAAAGATGGAGCTTGACTGAAAAAATTTGCTTGATGATTGGGATGGTGAAGATTATTGGGGAAATTTGGCCTGAGAGAATTATTCTTGACCCAAGAGAAATTTGAGTGATTTCTCCAACTGGGATTGTACGTCTGTGAGTATGGATTATGTTGCGGCCTTGAATAAGCCGCATTCATGTGTTCTGGTGGCACTTGGTGAGTCTGGAAAATAAGACACTCTTCAAAAACATGGTTCGATGCCTGACAGTATGAACAACCCAGATTGTGAATTGGTGGTGGGTTGATTTAGTTGACGTTGGCTGGCTCTTCTGTTTTTAGAGCCTCTATTCTCCTCATCAGAGTTGCTATCTTAGTTTCACCAGTTATGGATGATTCTAAAGATAGGAGTCTTCCTTTTGAAGCGATATACTATGAATTCCTTAGTTTTTCTAAGGTTGGCTCCTATTGCAGGGTTTTCTCAGCTAGATCTTCAAACAAATCCCAACCCTGATTTTCATCCTTTTGCAAGAACCCCCTAACACATGGTTTCTAACAAGGTTTTTGTCTGATAATCCAAACCATTATAAAGAATCTGACACTGACGCCATTTCTCTACACTGTAATGAGGGCACTGAGCTAGGAGATCTTTGAATCGTTTAAAGTAACTCCAGAATGGTTCGCTCTGTTCTTGCCTAAACTGCATGATATTCTTTCTGATGAGGCAGTCTTGTGGATTGGGTAAAATTACTTCAAGAAGACCTTGACAAAATCGTCCCACGTTGTAACTGAATCTACAGCCAAATTGTACAACTATTTCTTAGCTAGGTCCTTTAGGGAGAAGGGAATGAAACGTAACCTAACGGCCTCATCTCCTAGCTGGGATATGCGCATCATGAGGCATACTTCTTCAAATTCCGTAACAAAAAAGTACGTATCTTTCGATTCTAAACCGTGAAATTTTGGAAGAGTATTTATGAATTAGGGTTTTAACTCAAAGTTATTTCCATTCGCCTCAGAAAGTTTTATACAAGATAGCAGTGAGGTTCTGATCGGGTAAAACCTTTCCTGAAAGGATACCATCACCGGTTCTGGATGCAGGGGTAGATGATTGAGATTTAAGAGTTTATAAAGAAAAAGATTGAGTTGTAGAATTCTTAATCTCAATGTTATCCGCTGCAGCAAGGGCCAAAGCGAGTCGTGATCCTCAGGGAAGGATGCGATGCAAGCTTTTCGGATGATTTCTCTGTATGCTTCAAATAAGACAAAGGAGAGATTAGATTTGTAATATATATGATTAAAGAGGTATGGTTTTACTGATCTTCTACCACAACCCACAGTGCAAGTCTTAGATGTTGAATGTCATCTTGAGATACATATGATTTACCCTAGGTTTATTAAAAAGGATTCAAGTAAGAAAAGATGATAATAGAATCTAACTAGTTTGCATTACCAAAAACTAAACAAATATTCATCCTAACTTCTAAGTACAGCATAAGAAAAGTGTTATCTTAAATTTATGCTGTCTAAATTCTTAAGTATGAAGTTATGAAGAGTTGTTTAAGTGTGCAATTTAGATTAAGAAATCTAGATATCAGTTTAATCTTCAAGAAAAGCAATCTTAGACCTAGGGTTTCTAAAAATTGATCATCAATCTATTCAACTCCTAAACTGCCCTAGGGTTGCTTAAGAGATCAGCAAACCACACTAGAATTAGTTAGTCATCATATTTTTTTTAATTATTATTATTTTTTATTTTACTTAATGAGAAGAATTGTGAAAGAAGGAAAAACAAAACAAATCAAGAGATCACAGATCAAAAACTAAAATCAAGAGATCACAGAGAAAAGAAACAAAATTAACTGACAAGAATTAAATGGCAAAAGAGGTAACCTTTATTCGAAAAATGTCTTCCCAAATACAAGCTCCTTCTTCTCCACAATGTGCTTAAAACGAAATTACAAATTGCAGAAATTTAAGAAATAGTTAAAGAAAATCCTAATCTCCTCCTCTGGATGGCCCTCTCTATTGCGTCTGCAGGGGTATTCATAGGCTCAGAAGGAAGTAGAGTCCCAGTGAAACACTGCCAAGAAATCTGGTACGTAGCCTCATCCATATTGCCGCGGAAACGCAGCTCTGGCCGCGTTTCCGAGTCCATAATCTTATCCCTGGCCGCGCGCTTTTGCGCGTGGCCTCCTCTGGTCCGTCCATCTGGGTGTATCTATCTGGCTCTGGCATCTCGACTCTTTAATTTGAGATTTCGGGATAACTTGGAAATCAAGTTACCCTAAATCTAAATCTCTTCCAAACGAATTTCATCCTTGCACTCTTATTTATCCTCATCCACCAAGCATTTAGGGTTGAATAGAATTCTATCCTTTCCTCTTTGTAGTATTTGCAATATTTACACTTTGTATTTGCACTTTTGACATTTTGTAATTGCACTTTTGCACTTGGGCTTGGACATGGGCTTGGACATGGGCTTTTGGGCTTCATTTAGTCCTTTATTCTTTATTTAAAAACACTCAAGGCCTGCACACAATAAATAATAAAATATTAGTTAATTGTGCATAATTGTGTGAATAATATTAAAATGTGATGGTAAATGTGATGACAATTATACATTTTTCACTACCTATTACACCCCCACACTTATCTTTTTGCTCGTCCTCGAGTAAAAATCAAAAAGAAAAAGAAAAACTAATCTAGCTAACTCACTTTCGTAAGAATCATGGTTGCACTTAGCATGTGCAACAAGCCGTTAAACCTCTAAGTTACCCTAGAGGATGAGTGTTGTCTCGTGAGGGTTTTCAGCGGATTACACCCACAAAATCTAAAAAGGAAAATATTTGAAATATGTTTGAAGAGACTAAGTAGTCTATAAGTTTTAGGATTATCATTTTTATTCATTCTTAAACTTAATATTAATAAAGTGAATTGTTATTCATTTTAGGTAAGGAACAAAATTGAATTTTTCTATAGTCTTTTTCGTTACCAAAAGTCATAAGCACCCTTGTGAATCTAAGAATTCCTTAACTTGGACTCTCATGCCTCTTTATTATTATGATTTTATTCTTTTTTTAATATATATAACTCATCTAATTTTCTTTCGTGTAAGTATCAAGGCTTCTTGAGGCCCTCATACCTAACTAATTGACTATTAGATGTGTTAATACATATATAATATTTCTTAGTTTCTTAGGCTTTCTAATCCACCCATGTAGCGAACTTAAAGTCGGTGACTCCCAAACTGGTTGGTTTTAGGGCACCGGGTGAGAAAAACACCCCTCGGACTCAAATTTGAGTGAACTAGGCCCCAAAACTAAGGACCCTTTTTTATAAACTCACCTTTAGGCGTGAATACTTATGCTTCTTGAGGCACATGTATCCAGCTTAATTAGTGATTTTTTTATTTATTTATATATATATGAGGCACAAGGGTCTTTGTCTTAGAATCCTAGATATGCATTAGGTATGCACATTTCATTAAGGTAAAAATCAAGACTAATTACTTATTCAATTTCTCCTCCTATACCTAAAAATTAAACAATTTATTTATTTTGACTAAGTTTTTCGAAATCCTAATCATGATTTTCCTAATTCTTAAAACTAACTTAGATTTCTTTCAAAAAAATATAGTCAAAATATTGTCCTTTTTATAAATTTTTTTTAAAAAAAATTTTATTTTTTTATTTTTTTATTTTTTTCATGTTAGAATAAATAAAGAGAAAAGAATAAAGAAATTTTTTTTATATTTTTTTTTACTTTACATATACTTTACATACCCTTCCCCCACACTTGTTTCATGCATTGTCCCTAATGTATGAATGAAATGCATGGATGCCTGAATTGGCAGAAAGATATAGTTACCGATACAGTGAGTCAAAAAGACCCATGGCTGCATTCACTTCCGGAACTGATTCCAAAAGATTTTAAGACGTTGACCATTTACCTGAATGTACTGCCATTTTTTGGATCGTAGATCTCTATCGCTCCGTGTGGAAACACGGTCTTAACAATGAACGGCCCTGTCCATCTTGATTTTAACTTGCCGGGAAAAAGATGAAGTCTAGAGTTATAGAGTAACACTTTTTGTCATTGGACAAAAGTTTTTCTCGTGATGAACTTATCATGAAAGACCTTAACCCTATCCTTCGCAATTTTGCATTGTCGTATGCTTCGTTCCTCAATTCCTCTAGTTCAGAAATTTGCAATTTCCGAAGCTCACCGGCCTTATCTATATCGAAATTCAGTTGCTTAATTGCCCATAAGGCCCGGTGTTCTAGCTCAACAGGAAGGTGGCAAGCCTTTCCAAAGACTAGTCTATAGGGAGACATTCCTATAATCGTCTTAAAGGCAGTCCTATATGCCCATAGGGCATCCACCAATTTGGTGGACCAGTCCTTCCTATTCTGATTCACAGTTTTCTCCAAGATGAGCTTGACTTGCCTATTGAAAACTTCTACCTGTCCACTAGTTTGAGGATGGTAGGGCGTAGATAACTTGTGAGTTATGGCGTATTTTCGCATAAGAGCTTCAAACGTTCTATTGCAAAAATGTGTACCATTGTCACTAATTATGGCGCGAGATGATGTTTTCTTTCAAGAATTTGACAACAACTTTGTTGTCATTTGTCTTGCAAGGGACGGCTTCAACCTATTTTGAAACGTAATCTACAGCCAACAAGATATATTGGTGCCCAAACGAATTAGGGAAGGGTCCTATAAAATCAATGCCCCAAACATCGAAAAGTTCTACTTCTAGAATTAGATTTAGGGGCATCATATTTCGTTTGGAAATTCTTCCTATCATTTGACATCTTGTGCAAGTCTTGTAAAATTCGAATGCGTCTTTGAACACAGTAGGCCAATAAAAGCCACTTTGTAAGATCTTTTCGGCAGTTTTGCGGGGACCAAAGTGTCCACCGCAAGCGAACTCATGACAAAAGGCTAAAACGCTTCTAGTCTCCTCATCGGGGACACATCTCCTAATAATTTGGTCGCTACAATGTTGAAAAGGTATGGATCTTCCTATATGTAATACCGGACTTGAGACAAGAACCGGTATCTATCCTGTTTTGACCAATTAGGTGGTGTTTGGTTTGTGACTAAGTAATTTACTATGTCAGCAAACCATGGTTCCTTAGAGATGGCTAGAAGTTGTTCATCGGGAAAATTGTCATTGATGGGCAGTTCGTCGGAGGGTGCATTAGGCACGCGAGAGAGATGGTCTGCGACAACATTTTTAACACTTTTTTATCTCGAATTTCGAGATCAAATTCTTGAAGGAGGAGGATCCAACGAATGAGTCGGGCCTTCGCATCCTTTTTTAGCATAAGGTATCGAAGTGCAGAATGGTCGGTGAAAATCGTGGTCTTGGTCCCAAGTAGGTATGGGCGGAATTTCTCCAAAGCGAACATTACTGCCAAGAATTCCTTCTCGGTTGTAGTATAGTTCATTTGGGCGTCATTGAGCGTCCTAATCGAATAATAGATCACGTGCTGCTTGCTATCCTTACGCTATCCTAAGACAGCACCTATCGCAAAATCTGAGGCATCGCACATGATCTCAAAAGGCTTGGACCAGTCCGGAGGTGAGATGATAGGTGCAGAAATAAGTTCCACTTTCAACTTTTCCCAAGCACTATTGCACCTATCGTCAAATATGAAGGGCACGTCTTTAGCTAAAAGGTTTGTAAGGGGTCTAGCAATTTTACTAAAATCCTTAATGAACCTACGATAAAACCCAGCGTGTCCTAAGAAAGACCGAATGTCCTTCACACATTGTGGAATTGGAAGTTTGGCTATGATCTCCACCTTAGCCTTGTCCACTTTGATCCCTTCCCTAGATATCTCATGACCTAGGACAATCCCATGCTGCACCATGAAGTGGCATTTTTCCCAATTGAGGGTCAAGTTCTTTTCGGTGCATCTACTCAGTACTAGCTCCAAGTGATGGACACAATGGTCAAATGAATTTCCATAGACGGAGAAGTCGTCCATGAAAATCTCTAAAAAGTGCTCGACCATATCAGAAAACAGGCTTAACATACAACGTTGGAATGTGGCGGGGGCATTACATAGGCCGAAAGGCATTCGACGGTAGGCAAATGTCCCAAATGGGCACGTAAACGTTGTCTTTTCTTGGTCCTCCGGGGCTATAGGGATTTGGTTATACCCTGAATAACCGTCCAAGAAACAGTAATACTCATGACCGGCTAATCGTTCTGGCATTTGGTCGATAAATGGGAGAGGAAAATGATCTTTCCTAGTGGCGGCGTTCAACTTGCGATAGTCTATGCATACTCGAACCTTAGTAGGCAATCGTGTTTACACTAACTCATGCTTGTCGTTTTCTACCACAGTGAAGCTAGACTTCTTAGGGACCACATGCATTGGGCTAACCCATTCGCTATCGGAAATGGGATAAATGATCCCATTATCTAACAGTTTCACTATTTCAGCTTGTACAGCCTCCTGCATGAGTGGGTTTAACCTACGCTGTAGATCCCTCTTCGGTTTAACCCCTTCCTCTAGATGAATACGATGCTGGACTATCGTAGGGCTCAGTCCCTTGATATCTGCCATAGTCCAGCCAATGGCTTCCCCTATGTCTCCTAAGGGTTGCCAATAGGTCTTCCTCTTGCCTATCAGTCAAATTGGATGCAACTATGACCGGTAACGTCTCTTGTTCACCTAGGTAGGCATACTTAAGATGTTTAGGCAAGGCCTTTAACTCCAATGAAGGAGGTGGCTCGATGGGTGGAGGTGTTAAGCTTGACTTTTCCATCTCTATAGAACTTGGATTTGATGCCCATTCGATCTCATCAAGGTTGAGATCACTTGATTCTAAGTCTTCCTCTTCCACTGACTCTAGTGTGATCTCCTCATCATGCTCACTCGTCATGTTTTCAATGAAGTTAACCTCAAAGGGTTGGTCGGTCATATCGTAGGGATGCTTACCTAAGTTGAAAACATTGACTTCCTTGGTCATATCCCCAAAAGTCAATCTCATGGATCCATTTCTACAATTTATAATTGCATTCGCAGTTGCTAGGAACGGTCGTCCTAAGATGACGGGGGTTTAGGTCCTAGGATTAGACACAGGTTGTGTCTCTAAAACAATGAAATCGACTGGAAATGAATTCTCCCACCCGTATGAGGACATCATTGATCTCTCCCTTAGGAACTTTGATTGAGCGATCAGCCAATTGAATATTAACTTGGGTTGGGTTGAGTTCACCTAATCCAAGTTTGTTGATATACGGAGAAAGGGAGCAAATTGATGCTAGCTCCTAAATCGAGGAGTGCTCGATTGATTTCAGCTCGACCTATGGTGCAAGAGATGGTGGGGCAACCAGGGTCCTTGTACTTGACTGGGATCTGGTTGGACAATAGCTCACAAATGTTAGTGGCTAGAAAAACCTTCTTAGGAACATTTGTCTTTCTTTTCTTGGTGCACATATCCTTAAGGAATTTTGCATAACTAGGGACCTGTTGGATTGCATCAAGAAGTGGGATGTTGAGCCAACTTGATTGAACACCTCAAGTAGTTTCTCCATATGTGCATTATTGTTGCTTCTAAGCCTATTTGGAAATGGGGCTATAGGCTGGTGCACCTGTCCTGCTGACTTTTCAACTTCAGTTTCATTAGAGCTGGGTGGAGAAGGAGTGGAGCCAGATGGAATGGATGACTGAGATGGATCCTGTGGCATGGATACTCGATTATCAACTTGTTTCCCCGATCTTAGTGTATGAACCAAGTTACACTGGTTTGGGTCTTGAGCTTCATTGGCTAGCCTAGGATTCCTAGGATTTGGCAATGAATGACTTGGTAGAGTTCCCCTCTATCTCTCTTGTTGGTTCAATTGGATCTCTATCCTAGTTAAGACTTGAGCCAGCGTGTCGTGGCTTTTAACTAGAGTGTCCACCTTTCTTTCCAAATTTGAGAGTCTTGTCTCCATTTGCGAATTTTGGAAAGATGGTGGAGGATTTTGACTAGGGAAATTTTGTTGATAGGGCGGATTTTGAAAATTGTTGAAGAATTTGGGCCTAGTTTGATCATTGTTGCTTAGGCCCCATGAAAAATTGGGATGATTTCTCCAACCGGGATTGTAGGTGGGCGAATAAGGATTGTTGGCGGGCCTTGTGAAGGCCGCACTCATATATTCGGGCAAGCTTTGATGCGCGATAAAGACGGGACATTCCTCGAACACATGGTTCATATCTTGACAATAAGTACAGCCCGCCGAAGGTGTTGGGCTGACTTGGTTCACAGAGACTGGTTCTTTAGTTTCAAGAGCCTCTAGTCTTCACATCACAGCAGCTAACTTAGCATCGGTTGCTATGTTGGCCTCAATGGAATGGATACCTCCTTTAGAAGAAGTAGGGTCATTAGTCCTAAATTTTTCCGGAGTAGGTTCCCATTGGATGGTATTATCAGCTAATTCTTCATATAATAACCATCCTTCATCTTCGTTCTTTTGCATAAATCCTCCTTGGCACATGGATTCTAACAGCATTTTAGTTTGATAATCTAATCCATCATATAGAACTTGGCAAAGTCGCCATTTCTCTATCCCATGGTGAGGGCATTGGGCAAGGAGGTCCTTAAAACGTTCGAAGTATTTCCAAAAAGGTTCATTAGCTGTTTGCTTAAACTGTAGGATGTTCTTCCTAATCAGTGCAGTCTTGTGAACGGGATAAATTTTTTTTAAGAAGGCCTTAACGAAATTATCCCAAGAAGATATTGAACTGGCCTCTAGACTATAGAGCCATTTCTTTGCTAAATCCTTCAAAGCAAAGGGGACAAACCTAAGTTTGATGGCATCTTTTCCTAACTTAGGTATCTTCATCATGAGACATACTTCTTCAAATTCCCTTATGAAGAAGTATGCATCCTCGGATTCAAGTCCATGATATTTGGGAAGGGTGTTGATGTATTGTGGCTTGAGCTCAAATTGGTCAACACCTTCATCAGTAAGCTTAATGCAAGAAGGAAGAGAGGTCCTAATAGGATAGACCTATCTTGGAGTGACGGTAGTTGTGCCATGTGTGAGTCGGGCTTTTACTTGGGTGGTGAACTAGTTCTAGTTAGCCTGGATGTAAGTGGGTCTCTCGACCAAGCGGACATGCACAATTAGCAAACAAGTTCACCCAATCAATCAATAAAAAGAAAAACAAACAAAATTCCTATTCTAGGGTAAGCCTTGACCTAGACGACTCCTAACTTTAGACTATCCTTAGGAGGTCTATTGTCGACCTTAACCACAAGTTAATCGGCCAGGAAGGTGGCAAGACCGGTGGGAGGTTTTCCGTCAAATAGACGTTCCTTAATTAAATAACCACCGTTCTTCGGGCTTTCGGCCCTCAATCCCCTGCCTAGACACCGATTTGGGCAAAGAGTTTAATTTCGAACAACTTTCCCCCTTCAGCCAATCTCCTAGTGAGTCCGAGTTAACCTAGGGCCAACGTCTAGTCAAATTTTACTTAAGGTTAGGGTTGTGAGTGTGACGGAGATGATTTGTGGGCCAAGGAAGGGTGATGAAATCCCCCACCTTATCTTGTTTATGGGTTTTGCCCTTAAGATATTTTTGTGTACGTGTAAAGCAGTAGAAAAGTAATCACTCAAAAAGCAGTAAATCAGCCAAGAGTGTTTCCTAATCAAAATGCAATGCAAACGTACCTTGTTGCCAGCACTCTTCAACAGAATTAAAAAAAATTAAATAGACACGTGCCTAAAATGCAAGAGTCTAATTTTTTATTATCAACAAATGAGTTACTGTTATTAATTAGCAGTTGCAGGATGATCACAGAGAAAATATATCATAGCAGTAAGCCAATTTGCAATTTTTAACAACCTGTAGAAAACTGTATGAGTAGTGACTACTCAGGCCGCGGAATCGCGGCTTTTTGCCGCGGACCCGCAGCTCTGAAATAGGCTCTGTTGCTCTGCCTTCGAGGGCAGAGGCACAGAGTTGCTATGTGTCCTCGCTGCTGTTTTAGTTTTCCTATTCTCTGAACCTGCAACAGAAAAATAAAGAGTTAGTTTTGAGAAAATCGTGTCGTTCCTTCCCCGGCAACGGCGCCAAAATTTTGATTAGATTTAAGAGTTTGTAAAGAAAAGTTGAGTTGTAGAATTCTTAATCTCAATGCTATCCGCTGCAGCAGGCCAAAGCGGGTCGTGATCCTCAGGGAAAGATGCGATGCAAGCTTTTCGGACGATTTCTCTGTATGTTTCAAATAAATAAAGGAGAGATTAGATTTGAAATATATATGATTAAAGAGGTATGGTTTTTACTGATCTTCTACCACAACCCACAGTGCAAGTCTTGGATGTTGAATGTCATCTTGAGATACATATGATTTACCCTAGTTATTAAAAAGGATTCAAGTAAGAAAAGATGATAATAGAATCTAACTAGTTTGCATTACCAAAACTCAACAAGATTCATCCTAACTTCTAAGTACAGCATAAGAAAAGTGTTTATCTTAAATTTATGCTGTCTAAGTTTCTTAGTATGAAGTTATGAAGAGTTGTTTAAGTGTGCAATCTAGATTAAGAAATCTAGCTATCAGTTTAATCTTCAAGAAAAGTAATCTTAGACCTAGGGTTTCTAAAAATTGATCATCAATCTATTCACTCCTAAACTACCCTAGGGTTGCTTAAGAGATCAGCAACCACACTAAGAATTAGTTAGTTATTCATATTTTTTTTAATTATTATTTTTTTATTTTACTTAATGAGAAGAATTGTGAAAGAAGGAAAAACAAAACAAATCAAGAGATCAAGATCAAAAACTAAATTCAAGAGATCACAGAGAAAAGAAACAAAATTAACTGACAAGAATTAAATGGCAAAAGAGGTAACCTTTATTCGAAAATGTCTTCCCAAATACAAGCTCCTTCTTCTCCACAATGTGCTTAAAACGAAATTACAAATTACAGAATTTAAGAAATAGCTAAAGAAAACCCTAATATCCTCCTCTCTGGATGGCCCTCTCCGTTGCGTCTGCAGGGGTACTGATAGGCTCAGAAGGAAGTAGAGTCCAGTGAAACACTGCCAAGAATCTGGTACGTAGCCTCATCCATATTGCCGCGGAAACGCGGCTTTGGCCGCGTTTCCGCGGCCAGAATCTTATCCCTGGCCGCACGCTTTTGCGCGTGGCCTCCTCTGGTCCGTCCATCTGGGCGTATCTATCTGGCTCTGGCATTTCGACTCTTTAATTTGAGATTTCGGGATAACTTGGAAATCAAGTTACCCTAAATCCAAATCTCTTCCAAAACGAATTCATCCTTGCACTCTTATTTATCCTCATCCACCAAGCATTTAGGGTTGAATAGAATTCTATCCTTTCCCTCTTTGTAGTATTTGCAATATTTACACTTTGTATTTGTACTTTTGACATTTTGTAATTGCACTTTTGCACTTGGGCTTGGACATGGGCTTGGACATGGGTTTTTGGGCTTCATTTAATCCTTTATTCTTTATTTAAAAACACTCAAGGCCTGCACACAATAAATAATAAAATATTAGTTAATTGTGCATAATTGTGTGAATAATATGAAAATGTGATGACAATTATGCATTTTTCACTACCTATCAGTAGAGAAGTGTTTCTGGTTAATCTGGAAGTTACTAGGTCTCTCACCCACTCTTACATGCAGCACACCACAAACAACATATAGACAACAAACAATTGAAAAGAATAAAAAATAAACAAAGAAAGAGAAATAATCACCAAGGCCTAGTCTAAGGTACATAGACCTAGACGACTCCTAACTGGTCGATTCTCCAGGGGAGGTTGTTACAGGAACTCGACTACAAGTTAATCATCCAGGAAAGGGCAAAACTTGGTAGGAGGTATCCGGGCATGAGCCTCGGGCCTTATTACGCCAAACCACGGAGCTTTCGAGGCTTAACCTCTCAATCCTTTTTTCTTAGACATCGATTTTGCAGGAGTATAATTCTTGCAATTCCCACCTCGTTAATTTCTTAGTGAGTCCGAAATGTCCCTAGGACCAACATCTATCAATGTTAGTTAAGGCTTGGATTGTGAGTGCACTTGGAGATGATTTTGGGTTATGAAAGAGTGATGAAATCCCCACTTATCTTGTTAATTTAGATTTTGCCCTTAAGTCAATTGTGCAAGTGTACAGTATATTCACAACAAGATAACACTCAAAGTAATAAATTACTCCAAAACGTTAGTCTTATTCTATATAGAATGCACACGTACCTTTCTCCAGCATTCTTCAACAGAATTAAAATGAATTGAAATAGGCACGTACCCTAAATGCAAGAGTCTAATCCAATTTTTAATTTAGCAACAAATGGATTTCTGTTAAGTTTATTACAAATGTATAAGGTGAAGCATACAAATGAACTAAAAATTTGAGAAAGCAATTTTTGAGTGATTTTCGGCAACCTTGCTGAAGAGTTTTTTGTTAGTACTTCATCGGAAAAATTCGCTTTTACACGAATTTTCCGAGGGCAAATGAACTCCTCGTGCAATGTTTTTGGCCATCACTCTTGCTTCTCATAATAGTTAGCTCCTTAGTACTTCTTCTACATACAAAAATAAAGAAGAATCTTTAGTGTTGAACAATAAAGCCGTATCCTCTCGACAACGACGTCAAAATTTGGTCGGGGAAAAATCGTGCACGAAAAGTGTATGTTTTGAAATCAAGAGTTAAAGTGCGTGCTTTAGCTTCCTCGATACTTCCGTTATAGCATAGAGGCTCAATAGGTCGAATCCATAGGGACGGGAAGCGATAGAAGCTT